>DWME01006456.1:0-13632 GCA_018244795.1 Parelbella ahira ahira | reverse complement strand
ATAGTACTATCGATAGTATAGGCTTTTTCGATTAAAAATATCGATTGCAAAACTATCGATAGTTTGGCAACACTACTTAGGGCACTACACTGGCACAGTCACAAGATGCACAGTAAAACTTCAGTGTGACATTTTAGTCGCTAACTAATTTGTTGTTATCGTGTCACATGTACAACGTAAAGTTTCACCGACGTTGAGTTAGCGACGCGCTCAAAATTGATGTGAGATCGTAGACGAAGCAAACAACCGACTGAGCGCGGAACGCCGGCCGGCTCCCCCGCTCAAGTCATGTGACTCTGCCGTCAAAATATGGCACGGGCGTCGCAATGTGCACACTTCGAGGGCTACCGCTCATCGTTTTTAACTTTTTACATCATAATAATATGTGTATATAGTTTTTCATTAATGTATAATCATTCACACAACCCTAATGTTTAAATTTTACAGCTGAAAGGAATACGAAATAAGTGTAAAAATATGCTTTTATATTTTTCCGTAAATAATTTTTATTTGATCAATAGAACAATATTAATAATTTATTTATTTATAGTACTCTAAAGAATACGAGTCTGCAAGATTATGATCATTCGCGTAGTAAAGACTTATTATTATCGACTGTGGAGTTTCCAAAAAACATGTATGTGCAATTATTAAAAAATGGCTGTTATATAAATACATAATATACGACATCTGCGATGACCAGAAAACTTCGGCCTTAACCTTTAGTACGTCTCGCGTCTCACGTTTACATCTACATTTTCATTTAAATGCAGCGCATTAGATTTTATAATAGAGGATTACATTTCTAGAAATTTCTAGATCAAGTTTCTCGAAAGATATAGGGCAGTAAGTTACATATTCGTACAATGCAATCTTGCTTCCTTACCCAATCTTGACATATTTTATAATACATTAAATAATTCGAGGAAATATGTATAGAATGTATCAGTCGTTATCCAAAGTGGCAACCCTCGTTGAGCACATTGCGAGGCCCGTGTATGTCTTACATTGGCGTTCCATTTCAACCTGGACTCAAATACAGCACGAAGGTGCATCCATCAGCCCTTACGTAAAAACTCCATGTACCTGCTGTTTCCATTACTCCAAAACAATTTTACAGCACTTACACTGTCATGCTCTATTCTTAGAAAAGTATCTCAAGTTTCTCAAAACCTTTACAAAAAAACCTTATATAGGTTCCTACAACAATTATTGTCGTCAGTATATTTTTCTTCGACTTTCATTCGTTGTGATTGCGTAGCTGAAATAAGATTTTAACAACAGCCCTCGGCCAGCATGGCGATCCACGTTGGATCGCGTACAGACTAACTGACAACAGAAACCGTCATATTATTGAAAGTATTATAAAAACATAGTATTTTTATACAGTTCTTCTAAAAGATATTAAAACATTAGGACCTAATATTATAAGTACTTGATACTATTACATAGCCGTGCCTAGACAAACCGCATCTTACCGTGATCAGCCAGCGCCGCGTTCATTTGCTTCTTAAAAAGCCTTGGTATTCTGGCATAGGGTCGGGGGATGAATTCTTTGCCCCGATAAGGTTTTTATACCGTACACGTATACAGTATTTTTGTACAAAGAGCAAGAGCGTTGCAAGTTTAATTTGTTGTTAGACACCCCCTTATTGTTCTGTAGCATTTTGTAGTATTTATAAACTGGTTTTATTGCGGACGAAGTTAAATAACCAGCGCATTACTATTATTATAAAAAAAATATTTAATAGGCTTTTATATTGGAACCATAGGAATTAATTACATAATAATAAAAAAAAATTATTCATTATGCTCTTTAAATTTAATATAATTAGTGCAGTAAAGAGGGATGAAGAATTTAAATATATATAAAGAATTGTGTATGTGTGCGTTGTTATATATACATATATAATTGCGTCTGTCAACATAGTGATCTGTGCCGGAGCCACGCTCGCCCGCACGTGACCGGACCGCGCTCCCCACGCTCGTCAGTAATACCGAATCGTTTTACGTAACGTGCAAAGTTGCGTTTACGTAAAGATAGATTGTAGAGCGACTGACGAGTTACGTTTTCGTAGCCTCTCGGAGCTACACATGGATTTGCAAATGCTTTATAACCACTTGTAAGAGGCTTCCGTAGGAAGTATAACCATATTTCGAATTTTAATAGAAGAGTTAAAATAGCAACATGATATAATATTAAGCCAATATTTTTTTGAAGAGGTAGGCAAACGAGTGTAGCGCTAGCTAGCAATGTAGTTAAAATATGTAGCATGTTATCAAAACTCTTAAATTAAGAATACATACTTTTGACTGGGTACGTAAATTAATCGTATCACATTAATCACATAACGAGGTGCGACAAATAGAATAAATCTAATATATTTTAAAAAAATCAATTAAATAACCCTGATATTATGCGCTTATTATGCGTATTATTATTATGTTAATCGCGATTGATCTTTTTTGCAATCCTTTTAGCTAGCCGATATCTCAATTAAAAATATTTTCGTTCATACACCCGAAATATATATTTCGCATGTAATAAAATAACTAACAATGACACAGAACGAGAGAAGAATAATTCTCAGCAAAAAAATGTCACGCAGCGATGCACTGAGTCAAGAGTTAACGTCCATACTTGACCCAAATGTGTTGTTACAATGGGAACGTTTCTATAGATAAACTTATTGTGCGCCGCGGGTTCACACGCGTGGAATATTTAGGAACAAAAAAAATATTTATGTATTAGGATTATGGGCCCGTTTGTTAGTGAACCTGACTACTGAGCTGAAAGTCATGAAAACTAAACAACTAACTAAACTAAAAAACTAGACCTAAAAAAAACAAAGGAGAATTCTCAAGGTTTCCGCACGATATTTATCTTCAACCTTACGGTGAACGATAGCAAATTTTTAGAATAGCCCCCATAACATTCTAAATCAGTCTGGAGACACCGTAGAATGGATCGATCTGCCACCTTGTAGGGTTATTCAGGGCATATTGGGGTGTAAAAAAATCTAAAAACATAAGCCATTTCACTAGCAGTGTTAAAGATGCGCTCGATTTTCCAAGACAAGACAATTGGTCACTTGTTTGATATTTTAAAATCAATGCTAAAGAAAGAAAATATTTTTTCTTAAATATCGCAAAAATCTCATAATTTTATTTCACTTTTCAGAACTGTGTTACATTCTCTGTACGATCACCGTTTCTCGAGATATCAGTGGTCGATGACAAAAGGATCCTTTGTCATTCTAAGTGGGATATCTCCGCACCAAATGCTCAAATGTAGATTTTATAAAAAAGATAATTGAGGCTGAATAAACAGGCTATCTGACCCATAAAACGGCCTAACTGAAAAAAATGTTCTCAAGCCCGTGGACCAAAAAATGTAAAAGACATTTTTTTGCACATATCTGTTAGAATTGTATGAGAACTGCGGGTCTTTAATTTTTTTGATGCAATTTTCTGAAAACTAAAATCTTCAACCTCCAAAATGATTTCTTTAATGTGTCAATACGATCATTTTTCACAGAGATACAGCCTGTCAAAAATCACCGAAAAATTTGGAATTATTTTTTGCTCCCTTAATTTTTTTGAGAAGCATAGCTACATATTTGTTGTCGGGAATTTTGTAATATATGGTGCATGAAAATATTCCAGACTACATTATGATATCTTTCTTCTAATACATCACGCAACATTATGACATTCTATGACATAGAACTGTGACATTCTAGGTCACAGTTTGTCCCAATGTGTTTGGCGAAACTAATATCGCTCCTGGCTAAGCTTTAAAAAGACATCATTAATTTTATTTAAATGCATATCGGCTAAACTCACCTGTTTTTTTTTCTAGATAACCCAAGTAGGAGTTATGATCATTGATCTTGTACAATCTAGATCAATGATCCTTTAAAATTAATCATTGCCAACTAATTTCAAATCTACACAAAATTTTTATGAGCTCCTAACGATCGCAGCAAGGCGGTAGTGAAAAATAACACCTCTTGTCTTGTCTTATTCATGTTTTAGTTTTCAAGCGACTATAACTCATTGTTGAAAAGAACATTAAAAGTATTTGACGCAATAAAATAAAATAAAATAATCGTTATGAGAGAGCATAATATTCTTTCAAATTGAGCGCAAATTAATTTCTAAACGGTTTAAAAAAACCGTAAATATAAAAACATTTATTGTAATAGTAATAGCGTTGTTGAAGATTGTGAAAGAGGCTCGAGAGTGAAATTTACGAGGACGAACAATGGCTTGGCATTGAGATAAGCATTGTCACGCGACGCGATAGTAGCAAGAGGTCAATGATACTCTATCAAGAACTATCTATATTTGTATGATTAACTATTTTCTATTATCGATATCGATATTATCGATGCTGCCCAGCCCAATTCAATCCTCCTATCAGCCTCCCTCTCAAAGTTGTGCCGGCTTAATTATAGTCTGGCCAAGATAGACGCAATCCTGCACAACCTCGAGGGGGATCCCGTCGACAGATATCGGTCCCGGCACGACATGTTCATGACAATTGACAAGAGTATGATACCAGCTCGCTATGCTGTGGTGAGTACCGTCGATATAGGCTTTTCTTGGATATAGGCCACTTGACGTCTTCTACTAATTATTTAAAAATAAGAGTAACTTTTCCAGATGTTGTATTTATTAAAATTAACAAGACAGAAGACCATTTCGTAGCTTTTGCTTAACGACTAATTAACTACTAACGACTTAATTGATGCAATGATGCTTTTGTTTAGCGATTTCTAAATATTTTTTAAGCTACTGGATAGACACATTAGATAGATATATAAATAAGCGTTCATTTGAACTCTACATGGTTTGAAAATTCGCTCGTAAGTAAATATGTGCTCTTTGTTGCCACAAGTAATCTCTAAATTCCTACCACATAGCTGTTACGGCTACTACCCTTTAAAACAATTGTTTCAGAATATAATATGCTTACATATTTTTATTTGATGCCCACATATTTGTTAAATAAATCAACATTTAAAGAAACATAAAATTCAAAGGAATAGTTTTAATAGGTATCACGTTTTTATGATCATCGACCGATGTGTATTACTGGTTACTGGTTAATAGCAACATTATTCTGTTTTGCGTTTGGTTTTTACTAATGTAATTAATTTTATGGCAGTAAAATGCAAAGCTAAATTTCTAAAGTTTCTTGCAGTTATTAGACTAATTACAAATAAGATATAACTTCCTTTTAGTTTCCTGCACTTGTAGTAAATATAGTATGTAACGGAATTGGATGAATATAAAAACGTAGACGGTAGCGATGAGTCAATAACTTTGTGTAAACTAAACGCGACTAGTGACTGTCAAATTGCACCCGCAGATTTTCCGAAAAGGCGTTCTAGAGGATTGCTTTTATACATATTATAACGTGATTCGTTTACCAAGATGTTGGCTTTGATCAATCGCATCCTTGATTGGATTAAAAGCTTATTCTGGAAGGAGGAGATGGAGCTGACGCTAGTGGGGCTGCAATACTCGGGCAAAACAACTTTTGTGAACGTCATTGCTGTACGTATTATCGCAAAACAATAATTGTGTATTGAAACACTTCCCTTTTCATATAACACATTTCATTCGTCGCGTTATTAATTTACATACCGCACAAATTCCTTAAAATGATTGAAATTTTCTAATATTAATTCCGCTCAAATGGCTATAATTATTGTTCAGTGTTTTTCTTTTTTTTCCAATATTATAGCTTGAATAGTTTATTAATGGCCATCGAAGTATTTTACTGATGCCACAGCATTTTACTGCCAAACATATCGATTTCTATTCTAGTCATATATATTTTTTTTACAATTTAAAAATATTACTTCTTACAACTAAACTGCATACTATAGAGTAGTAATGTGAGTTGCAGTAATCTGCTCATGTAGCTAGTAAAATTATATTTTTTTATTGATCTATAAGTAGGTATTTAAATATAATTATTTTTCCTCCTGAAAATGTTATATTTCATTTAGCTGTATAGCCCAATTAGTCTGGCTTTATTATTTAAGAGAATAACAGTACTAACTGGTCAAACTGATTAAAAGCTCTTAATAGGTTTATGTAAACTATATGAGAAGTAATGACTAATTACTGCATGTCTCTTTATTTTTCATAATCTAGAAAATGTTTGATAATATTCATTCACCTACTAAAAGTTCTAAAAGTGTTTCTGCTAAAAATTATATTTAATTTCTAAATTTAATGTCTTAATTTATGCTTTTAGTTTCTGGAATAAATATGGGTCTTGAGTATTTTCAATATTTGTATGATTTCTTTAATATTTAATAGCTTCCTGAAGAGCCACAAGCATTCATTTAAATAAAAACTAGAGTAGTCAAAATGAATAAAATAGGTACATGTTATTTGGTAAAATTATCATTTCCTAAGTATAATCAATAATGAGATAAGAATGCTTGTCATTGCAAGTAACAATAGGTAACAAAGAAAAGAATTGTTCATAACAATCTGTCACTTATAGTCATCAGTTATGGCCACACATGTTGACAGATGAGATGTATAAAACTTGTTTGTTACACTGCAACAGTGATGAGCTCAACATTCTTAAAATGTCTTCTGCAAAAATTATTTTACTATTAGAACATTCTTGCTATGTAAACAGTTAATAATGCATTTTGTTAATTATGCAATAATGTTTGTTAAGCATTGCAGTTAAATTGATTTTAGGCAAAAGAGACTGGTATTGAATTTTAATTAGTCAAATCAACAATTTGTGGTGTCAATATTAATAAATACTTGCATTGTGACAAGTCAGAGCCACTGAAGCATGTCTTATTTCCCATTTGTTGTTAGTGATGTAAAGGACACTGTTTAAAAATTTGTCGCCAAAACCATCTCTAACTGACTGTTGCAGGCTCTATAAGATAATTCTACTATTAAAATAATTGAAATCCCTAAGCCATGAATTGTTGACCAACTAAGGGCCCTGTCTCTGGGCCAGGTAACAATTAGCGGACATGGCCACAATTATGCACTGAGTATTATACGTTAGGATGTCTTTCAGTTTCATCTGACATACTACAGTAAAATTGGTTTTCTGTGTATATAATCTCTAGGTAGTTTGATCCAACCTACCAATGGATGTTTAATTTTATTACAATATGCCAAATAAGCATTTAAAATTTATCCACACCTATTTCCACTACTAATGAATGCTTTGATACAGTATAAATCAATATGTTTTTGGTTGTATCATGTTCCTAAATCATTTATTATATTTAATTGCTAGATTGTTAAATTTTTTTTATCAAATTGAACTTCAAATGGGAAAAATACATGTCTCTTATCAGGGAGTATTGAATGGTGATCATTATGTTCATATGTATTGTAACATTAATATATTTCAACATAATAATATATTGAATCAGACTGATAAAATTGTATGGATTTTGTTTACAGTTATAACCACATGTTCATGGATGAAACATTTAGATATAAAAGTAGTTTGGGCGACATTTAATTATAGATTTTTATACACAAACTTAGATTATTTAAATTTTTAAAGGGGTTAAGTGCTATGTTTTAGCTATGTTTTTTCAGTCCCACAGTACTTATATTTTGGTCTGATTTCTATTGTTGAGTCATGAAGGCTAGTGTAGGTACACATGCAAACATGACTCATAGGGTTTTCAGTACAGGCACAATTTTAGTTTCTTTCAGATGGGATTAGTTACCAGTAGGCTTCAAAACATGTTTGATATGAACAATGGAATTTTGTCTACCATGTCATGTTTTCTTCCAATAATGTTAAAGATTTATGACAACATGATTTTAAACTCATATCCGTTTGGAACCTGCATATATTTTGATAGGAGTGTTTCATTGTTATACCTTAATAAATGTACCATTGATGCAATGTTGCCTCCGAAGGCTAAGTTGGAGTAGCTTTAATTTTAAAATCAAGACAAAACTAGGTTTAACATCTAAGCTTAGGTGAAATCTATATACACATGACTGTGCAATTCTTAAATTATTCAACACTTATTAAGTATGCCAAAATATGGTTAGTGTGCCATCTGGGTTTAGCCAAATGGATTGTACTAAAAGATATAATGAATTCTCTTTCGATGTTTATGGGATGGAAAAGTATTATTTTCTGTTTCAAATTATTGAAAAAAAAAACATTATTTATTTTAAATATATTTTTATTTGCAGTCCGGCCAGTTCAGTGAGGACATGATCCCGACAGTAGGTTTCAATATGCGCAAAATAACCAAAGGAAATGTTACTATTAAGGTAAATCCTGTTAAATAACTGTTAAATAATTTTTACCTGTAAGGTAAATAACTGTTAAACAGTGATGTTTGTATCAACAAACAATTGTTACAGAATTGTTTAGATTTGTAACATGCACCAGAAGACCAAAGAGTGAAGGATGTCAAGTGGTGCTGACAGGTCATTTGTCTATATATGGGTTGGTATTGTCTACATCTAGTGGTGTCAAGTGATGATATGTATTTATACATATATAGAGCATTTGTTTATATAGCCCGTATTCATATGAAGCCATGTGTGACTTCCTTGTTCTATGGACAACAATCTATGATATACATGTGAAACAAGACACATGTTATCCACATAAAGTTAATTTAAGTAGAATTTTGATAGATACATTTGCAATATATGTAACAGTATTTTTTTAAATATTTATTTCACATGGTGACAGGCTGGTGGTTTACAATTCAGCCTCTTGTGGTCCTGGATTCAAATACTGGTGTGTGGGCAGCTATTTATAAATAACTGTCTTAAGATTAAATATCACAAATATGCTGTAAAAGGAACGGAAAGAAACATCGCGATTAAACCTGGAAATCTTAGATTCCTCCATAATTTTCTTTAAGGTGCATGAAAACTGCCAACAAAAACTTTGCCAGAGTGGTAGACTATTGCCCTAACTTTTCTCATTGTAAAATGATATCTTTGTCCATCAGTGGAACCATAAAACGGTTATAAAATAATAATCGGCCCATTTATCATTCCACTGTTGGAAATTGGAATATGGGTCCCCTCTCATATTGAGAGGGTTAATAGGCCATAGTCTGCCACGCTGGCCAAGTGCGGGTTGGCAGACTTCACGCACCTTTAGAATTTAATTTTTATAAATTTTAAGGATTGTGGGTTTCCTCACGATGTTTTCCTTCATTGTTAGCAAGTGATATTTAAATTCTAAAACTGACTTTTGTAACGAGGTGCGCGCCATAGATTTGAACCCAGGACCCCTGGAGTTAGAGGCTGTATTCTTAACCACTAAGCTATCACTGCTTTTTATATATATTTATAAAACGGTTGATGATAATAAAATTCTTGATAGTGTTTTGATCCAATTTTAGCTGTAATTTTTGCATTGAAATAAATAGCAATTTTTATGTTACACAGCATTTATCACACAAATGTATTGCAGTTTTAAATGCCTTATATTTTCCACATCATTATATGCCTTGTATAACATTTCTTATAGGTTTGGGACATTGGTGGCCAGCCTCGATTCCGTTCCATGTGGGAGAGGTACTGCAGAGGTGTTAATGCTATTGTGTAAGTGATTTTGTATTTGTTACACACTATATTAGGTGTCAATTAATTTTTTTTATATGGTCACCCTATTGTTTTTTTTACCGATCTCAAAATGTATGCCGGATCTCAGGATTTATGTATTTCGAGATAAATTTGGTGTACGCACATTTTTGTCGCGTACATATGTACAATATGCTTATATCGAAATTACTATTACATGACATTACATGATATACATAGTAAGTATATTCTGCAAGATGCAATATTTATAATTATACATCACTTCAAAGAGGTTAATTGTCTGTTTGATACCGCCAGGTACATGGTGGACGCAGCGGACCCCGACAAGATCGAGGCGTCGCGCAACGAGCTGCACAGCCTGCTGGAGAAGCAGCAGCTAACCGGCATTCCCGTGCTGGTGCTTGGCAACAAGCGCGACCTGCCGCACGCGCTCGACGAGCATGGCCTCATCGAAAGAATGTAAGAATTTGCTTTCCCATTGTTTGATATGACGTTCGTTTAAATAATCGACCGTTCACTTAGTTTCTAGAAGAAAAATGTACAACATACACGCGTCTTTTAGGTACGAATGTTTAACAATTTATATTGTGCTTTTTTATTAATGTCGACAAGAGATGAGGTTACTACGTTATAAAATATTGCTTTACGGGATTATATTGTAATACATTGAGGCTTAATCACCTTACACTATGTAAATTGTTCTTAAAATAATGTATATTTTTTTCCGTGTGGCATTGACAAATATACGAAACCAAGAGACAAAATTTGGTATTGCAGGAACCTGTCTGCGATCCAGGACCGCGAGATCTGTTGCTACTCGATCTCGTGCAAGGAGAAGGATAACATCGACATCACCCTGCAATGGCTCATCTCGCACAGTAAGTCGGGCACCGCGCGCTAGTGGCGCCCTCCCGCGCTGCCACCTGGACGCGGCCTTACCGTATGCACACCGACAACAACCGGGCCTAATCTGAATAATGGTCACCATTTCCTAGTAAAGTCAAAACTATAACAATTATTGAAATTCCATATTATTTAGGCTAAATTTAACACTAAAAAATTTCTCATCGAGAGCCCTCAATGTTTCGACTGCGTAGCGATGGAATTATTTCTTATTATTAACGTAGATATATTTCATTTATTGCTCGTCTCTATGAGAGCGTGCGCGCTGCGCTGTCGGCGCGCAGTGCGGCGGCGCGACGCTTCCCATTGGTGGAAAATTGCTTCGCTCTCTCGTCGCCTATTGGAGGAATGTATCGTTTTTGTTGTCATTGAACATTTCCGATGTCCATGGTGAATAATTTCAGAACAAATTACAAAAATTATTGTCGTATGTCACCTCTTCGAACGTATCGCAGTGGCATGCGATTTTACTTTACGTATCTTCTATAAACCCGTCTAGTAGATTGAATTATGTTTGAATTATTAAATGTACTAAATAACACATAGGTTTATTTTAAATCTATTAGCAACGTTGTTTAAAACTTGGGTGTAAGGTTAACGTGGTAATAAACATGTAATTGGCAGCACCTGTCTATGTATGTATGTACAAAACTGGTGTATTGATATCTAGTCAATAAACATTAACGGAAACTGAAATTACCGCGATATTAAAATTTATCCTGTTTTCCAATTTTATTTTCGTAATATTCCCAAAGCTTTGTACGTTGGCCTCCAGTTTTAGTGCAACGTTGTTAATGGAACAAGGTTCTCTTATTACACGCGAAATATTCTTTCATCACGATTTTTCACTCGTAGGTAGTTCGATATAAAAATAAATAGGCTGTTAAAGTTGACACTTATAATTATAGCGCAGTAGTTATGCCGTAAACGCTAGAGGGAATTAGGTGATTCGTGGGACAAGCGTGCTCGTTGTCGACTCGTGTACGAAACGATATTATGGCATCGCGTCTAGCGCCACTGCGGCCGCAATCGGAACTAACTTCCTAACTTCTCAATCATAACGGCTTATATTAATGCTTTTTTCGAAGTACTCATTGGATATATTAAGTTATGAAGTTCTCTTAGTGCTTTTTTGGCCCATATTTGCTTTTGTAAACATCTAACCGTTATACGTAAAACGAATTCGAAAAACAAAAAAAATTGACCAGTCCATAATACCCGCAAGAGCGGTCATTTAAAAATACTTCGAGAATGATCCACGCTTGCCTTACGGATCAATATTTTTAAATAATAATATTAATTATATTTACTAATATCGCCAAATATCGCGTTTGGTACTTTGTTGACTGTAATAATTATAATAATGTATTCGAAGAAAGATCGCAAACTATGATCTGAATATTAGTATGTTGTGTTGTGATCGCCAGCATGACGCTTCACGCGACTCATCGCCTTGAGTATCATGTGACAGAATATTAAGTGTGGATGACTAATTCGGCTCGATAAGACGCTATGAAAATTCCATATAACATTATAGATGTTATTTCAAAGGTTTTTTATTGGTAGAAGAAACCTTTGAAAATAATTTGAACCAATCATAGCGTTGTTTTTAATTAAAGACAAATTTAACAGCCAATGAGTGGTAAGCACGCTTTAAATATATGGCTCGATCGTCTGCAATGTCTATAATATACACCATTGTTGTCACTCCTGTATATTGATCGGCTTGAATTTTTTTAATGCTGTACATTTGTAGAATATTTTTGTTTAAAATAGTCTTAGAAATGGTAACTTTTTCAATGTAGAACTATATTTATTTTTTAATTTACGTTTCCGAGTTATACTGCCATACTTAATATCCTGACGTTCGATGTCGGTCGTGTGTACGATGTCACATTGAATTTCAATAGGTTTACTTCTTATTCTGTTCTACTTAAAAATGTTTAGTGCACAACCCTTTGTATTATAATAGGTTTTTTTCTAAGCACCTAAGGTAGATTTAAAAAGTTTTTGTATGTGGTCTGTTTCATGGCGACGTAGGTGATTAATAGAATATGTAATTTAATAAGATGCGTTATTATAAATATAATAAAGAACTTGTTATTTATAAAAAAAACATATTTTATTTATTTACTTAATAAACATCGCGAGAATAAGTATATCGATAGTGTGGTTATATTGTTTGGCGGTAAGTTAATAACTTCAATTTTGTATTTGGGTGTCCTATTGCGATTCCATGTGAACAGCTCATAAAGTCATTTAATAGTTCGAGACAAAGCACTATTAACGGACTAGATTAAGAAATTGGGCACGCTAAGTAATTTAAAAATAAAATAACTGCCTTGGCGTACTCATAATAATGTTTGCATTGTTAATAATTAAAAATTGGCTGTATTGATATAAATTCATGATATCATTTTGTATGAAAAAATACAAGTTAAATGTATGAACATGCATATCTACAAAGCTTTTGAACTTCGATATATAAATAATTAAATATGTATTAGGAAAGGAACGTTATTTTACACAGATAAATAATGAATCAGTAGCAAGTGACATTAGTTGAGAAAGAATGGCATTATTTAGTTTTCATTCCACAAACCAAAACCAATTTTTATACTTATTTTTTTTTCAATTTCTTTTTGTCTATGGTAAATTCGGTTTTTCAGTTTAAATAGTCGCTTTTAAAACTCGCTGTTTTTACGTAATGTTATCGTTTTGTAATTTTTGTTTAGTTTTAATTTCAGGCCAATTGTCGTGAGATGTACCCATTTTAAGAGCTTAGATATGATTATTTAACTACTTTCATGACTCGTGTGTCGTGTTTCATACACGAAACAGAATGGTAGTCAGGGAATGTAATAAAATCTTTATTATTCGTACTAAATAGTCTTGTTTGAAATCTAAATATTGCCAGTTCTTGAGGTATACAAAATCTGTAATAAGGTCACTGAAGGGTTAACGATTGTACAGTTGTTGATGTTACTGGCAACATTAAAAAAAAACTGTAAAAGTAATTCGCTGTGCGTAATAACCATAAAAAGCGGGTTGTAGCGACTGAACTAAAAAGATGTTTTGAATGATTTAAGATTACTATAAAGCTCAATTTGGTAACATGTAAATTATAGT
>DWME01006455.1:0-13632 GCA_018244795.1 Parelbella ahira ahira | reverse complement strand
AGCGGCGAGTTGAGGTTGGGCGGGGATGGTTTTCGTTAGGGAAGGTATAGATAGAGCTGAACGTAGGTTCAGCAGGAGATTGATGTAGGCTGATGGTGATAATGAAGTTACGTGTAGGTATATATATATCTTGATATTACCGTTGCTTCAACAGGTATTAATTCAACGTGTTAAAGCGCTTGTGTCTCTTACTTTCTCACTGAGTCACTGACTAACTAGCTCGGCGTTAACTAAAAAAACAGGTTGAAAACTCTTATTAAATAAACATTTACCGTCAATAAAATGACGAACAGGAAAGAGTATTAGTTGGTATTAGAGTATTAGACTTATTATTACAATACGGATGTCTTTGTTTAATTTCATTTGGTTTATTTGAAGAAAAAGTTATAGCTTCGAGGTTCCTGTTCACCTTTCAATATAAACTAGTGGCGGATCAGTGGTCTAAATTCATCTTTAATCAATTAAATTCTCAAACTGCACCGTTATTGTCGTTTTTTATCTTTTAATTTCTACTCTGTATTGTGTGATAACAGACTACGTTTGATACTAACTGTGTACATGTATTCGTTTTGTTACTTCCATTGCTCCTTTTCTATATAAACTGTAGATACGCCAAATCTCACATTCTTCCATGCCCGCAATTCTTTCAGAAGATGCTGCAATATTTTACTACATTGTCACGCTAAGTCCCTCAAAGGGTAAGCAGAAAGTATCGAGTGCCAAATAATATTTGTATATCCTTATAGATCTAATGTTTTTTCTATATTCAACATTGTTTTTATTTTCCTGTCACGTTTTAATATATTGATTAATGAATGATGACATTACTATTGGAACATGAGATGATATAAAAAAATTATTGATTGTGCTTTGTAAACGTGTAGCCCATTTCCGCTGTTCTACCATCACTGTGGAAGTCACGTCGGTAGCCATCGATCACGTCACGGCTTCAATTAGATTAACCTACTGTGTTGTAAAACAAATTAAAAGGGGACTTTACTAATCGAAATGCACTTATGTTCACTACATTCGAACAGGAACTGGGCTGCTTGGAATGTTGCTCGATATATTATTACTTCAGTTACGCATTAAAATACATCGTAACATTACTACTTATAGGAGTAGGATTGTCAGTGTCAGTTAATTTAGCTAGTGTTAAATTTTGATAGGTGAATTTTTTATGACAGAATTACAGGAATAGGACCGTTACTAACATTGGTTTAATTAGGACATAGGTATTATGTTTGTATATCAGTTCAACTATTGTCTGCCCTATTTGATGCTGGGCGTGGTGGAAGAAGATAGTACTCTTGTACTCCTGTGGATAAAAAAGGTCGCCTCTAAAATACATTTGCACGGCCTGTTGCAAGTTATTTGCGCATTACTGTAATAATAGAAATTACGTGACGACAGCGTTAGGTGTAATGGTGTTACTGCCGTGCACGCAATGTCTACCATCTGCTCTGCTACCTCTACCATCTGCAAGCCGTTGTAACTGCAAGATATTTCTGTCTGAAATAAGGAAGTTTCTAGAATATGTCAAATTTTATTTGAAATTCATTTATTAGGCTAAAACAAGATACCTACATTATGAACAGAGGCTGGGACCGTTTTAATAATAACACTCATTTCCTTAAGCATACTGCATAGTATTAAAGCTTTTTATTAATTAAAATTGAAATTAAACTTCTAAGCATGGATTGTGAAACGAGACAAACCCTCACGAAAATTTGTCAGGAATGATCATTTATCGAAGGGTTCACCGCGCGTGGCACTCCGTAACTAGCCTTTGTTACGTGTCATAGCGTCAGGGCTATGAGAGATACACATTGAAATACTTTGAAAAATCAAGGGTTTGAAATGTTTTGATGCTCGAAATTTAAATAATATTGACGGTATGATAATATATAGTACAATTTTATACATCGTCTAAATAAATTTATGAAATACTCAATAACTCTTTGTTACGATTATATTGTGACACATACCTACATACATATGTTCTATCGTGGGTGCTCATGAAGAAGGATCTCAGGGGCTGTTAAACCCCCCCCCCCACGCTTACGTAAACATTATTATATCCATTATTCTTTTAATGTATTCTGTTTTTTGTATTGATTGATGAGCAGCAGTTATAATTCTAGAAATAGGAAAATAGGTTTAGGAAAGATTTTAACGCACATAATATTCGTAATCGTAATATTTGTACCTGAATACTTACTATGAACTTGCAAGTCTATTGTGCAAATGAACAGATGACCTTTGTTTTAGTTGCACTATTTGAATTTGGAGGGAGAAAGCGATATGTTGAATTCATTATTCCATGTACCGTGTTCCATTATATATTTATGTGGAAATTCCCAAAAAATGCGTTTCCTTTTCAAACACAGACAGTGTATGGGTTGCCATGTGTAAAAAAAGTAAATTACTGCTGACGTAATCACCACCTAGACTTCCCCCCTCAAGCAAAGATCCCCTACGCCTATAGTGCTTACGTAATACTTGAATGGCCCCCCAGACTGATTAGGTTATCCCGAAAGAAACATATGAGAGTTAAACCGGTACATGGCGAAAGCATGCAATTGACATCTACTCGCGTATCGTTTAAGAGTAAGAAAACTATTTATTGGGAAGGTTAAGGTATTACTGCGAAAGGCTGCAGGCAGAAGCTGGATGCTCGAGGTGAGGACAGGGCGCAATGGCGCTCATTGGAGGAGACCTATGTCGTCGAGCATTGAACTGAAATAGACTGATCATGACGACGATGAAGACATTGCTGGTATGGCGATGTTCAAGTTATATCTTGTATGGTTTACTGTTTTCCTTACTAGTCAAGCCTCTTTGACTGGCAACCCTAACATATCAAGCGGGTAACATCCGTCGTCTTTTCAAATGCTTTGTATAAAATATTTGGACAAATTTTGGGAGCTGCGCCACCCCAAAATAATTTGTGTAATAACCATGTTACACCGGGGATGTCAAAGCGCACGTGTTAAACATTGCTTCCTAGATCGCGTACTATTACAATTTTAAGGGCCCACGCATGTTATTTATATTTAGTCTAAAATAAGGTATTATAATTTTGTAGTCCTCATTTACGAAGATACGAGTAAAAGACAAAAGAAATAAAAAAAAATATTCTTCTGGCTTAAGTCCGTTTTTTAGGTTCTTCATTTCCTCTTAGCTGAAGTCAGTTTTACAGCAATTCTGTGGTAGAATGGGTATTATTACTGGAAATACATATTATCGTTAGTTTATTTCAATATTAGGTGTATGTAGAAGTTTTGTAAAACACATATTCTTTGAAATTAGCTACCGGTATGAAAATCAATATGTAAATCTAAATTTCTTTAAAAATTAATAGCAACAAATATATAAAGTAAAATAACCTGCAATAAAACAATATTAACATAATAAAATTAAATTTGCAATGTTATTATGCAAAATAGCAACAGTTGTTCCATTTGCGATTACATTGAGTCAAGGGACAACCCTACCGCCTAAGGGCTAACACACACTGGTCGACTAATTTGGTAATGTTATACAAGTCGCTCAACTCTTTATCCTGCCTATTACGATATTGGTCTGTCAATGGCTGGGCGCGTTTCATTTTTCCATCATCGATACTTTTTATCTAAATTATTAATTCTTGCCTTTTGTTTTTTTCGAAAACGATCCTCCTTAGAATATTTGTTATTAACCTCGAAATGAAAATAATTGTCTTAAAATTCAATGACTAGAAATATCCGAGAATTTTTATCTACTTTCTTCACATTTAGAACAACAATACCTGACGGTTTGGATAAATGAAATAAAGAATGCTTTTTAGGATTCTACACGTTAGCTACAGCACAGCTTTCCGTAAGTCAAAGTCATTTCAAACAAGGCCCGACGTCTTTTTCAACATAAGATAGACATTGTTAGTTGTCACTCAATTCTAGACAGTCGGTTCTTGTTGCGTTTTAATGTTTAGACGCCACGACGAATACTTGGAGACGAATACATATTGTAGGGAAAATTAATTACTTTTTTAATTACAAAAAACCTTTTCTAAAATGTTCGATATTAACATTGTGCTAATTGAAGTTACTTTGCAGATTTGTAGGAAACGTCAATTAACGAAACTTAACGAAAAAATTAACGTCCCTCGTTTTGCTAATCTCACTTGTCTCATGTTATCGTATACATTATTAAGAAATTCATTTTCAAATTCAAGTAATTCTGTTACAAATTAAATAACCGTAGCATAATATTTCAGTGTTTTATCGACATCGCCGCCACATCACTACGAAACTGAATATTTAATTTCACCCTTCGCACGGTGTTTATTTATTGGTCGTATATTTCATAGCCTGGGGGTGAATTTGCATATTGCTGTTGTTCGACGTCGATGGGGTGACTGCGACTGTGCAATGAATATGCATCAATGTTCAAATCTACCGTAAGTGTTCGCGACCAGATGAGATTTAGAGGGATGTTGTCGATCTAATGGATTTTATGGCAGATATTTGAGATTTTTTATTATTTTTCCTGTCATATTCGATGCCAGGTCTTACGGGCTAGGTAGAGAACACCGAGTGCCAAATATGTCAGTCCTTAAAAACCTGAGTGATTTTTCTACATTTATGACTCTTCACACAGTCATATTTTTTTATGAAATAGGTATTACATTTTGTTTAGACTAAATCTACGCAGACAGAGAGCACTGTTAGCACTAGTACTGCCTCTTATGACAAAATTGAAGTAAAATACTGATTCAATTAAATTCCAGCAACAATTACAACTTCAAAATGCAAACAGCATAAAACAAAATCTGCAGTACTAAAATATGAATGCCATGCGTTTAATGTACGTATATTGTAAAAGATTAACACACTTACCGGCACGACGACATCTCGGCTTCAAAGAGTCTACGCGTAAACAGAGATTATACACGCGCCTTTGTACAACCGGGTACGCTCATTGAAGTTATTTCCGTCATTCCCTTTATAATGTCGTTCTCTAATGTTTCACAATAACAAAGGCCACCTATAAATGATCACAGATCACATAAAATAACATAAGCGAAATGGAATATGCAAGGAGCGGATTATCATACAGCAGTACAAAGCTTCGATCAATCGGAGTTCCTTTTGATGACGTTTCAATTGATTTTTGATTGATATTTGCTTGCTTTCTATTTGCTTAGGGTCTGCTTAAAATTAAGGTAGGACCGTGTGTTGAATATTTCGAAATATCCTTCGTTAATAGAGTAGGACAAAAAAATGTTATTCATAATAATATTGTTTGGCAACCCGCACTTGGCCTTCAGAACTTATAGTGGCGCGAATTGTTCCCTTTTTGGAAGAAGACCTATTTTTTAAAATTGAACGGTGAAAGGCTTGAAGACGACAGTAAAAGTTACGGTACATGTTGTTATGTGCATAACTGTTAAAATATTTTGTCTTATCAAATTTTCGCGATGACTTTAATATAACCTACTAGGTATAGAAAGCATACATGTACAACATTATAAACTAATTTGCTAAGACAATCTAATACTTTACTTTCTCGTAAACAAATATGATATTTTAGCGAGAATCAGCAAAGTTATCCTTTGCAATAGGACGCAGGTGGTACGATGTTATAATTCGTAGAATATGTAGTGACAACGGTTTGAGAGTCCAATAGACTTTTGGTTAGGAAAGCAGGTCTATATGTAAGAAGCGAGTTAATTACTGTAATACAACGCGGGGCTCGCGTTCTCACGGCATTCTGAGAAACGTGAATTCTGAGCACGTGGAGAAGTTTACTTATGAGTGTCTACATCGGATGGTAAGATGCGTGTTATATTTTTTTCCGTTTACAAAATTCGCTTAAATTAATCAATGTATCAGTATTAATGAGTGAATTAATTACATTTGTATCAACATCGACATGTATATGAGTAACATAAATGCATCGTTAACCGCGTTTTTGTGTTGCACCGTTGTTCAGATGTAAATAGCGCTCTCCGATTCGTATAGTTTCCTTATATGAAAATGAGCAAGTAACATTTATCCCAATATATTTTTTTTCAAGATTATTTTCTCGCTCGTTAAGAGTTTCCTATTTTACGAAATCTTACTTCATAAATATATAGATATTAGATACTACTTTAACATATTTTTGATAACAAAACTCTTGCGTTTATAGAAGTATAATAAACCAACTAAAACATTTTTTAAGATTAAAGAAAATTGACAAGTACCTATGTAAGTTTTTATTTAAATAAAAATGTACTTTACCACATTTACGTTTTATATTTTTTTTTTTTTTTGCTTAGACGAAAACGAAAATTCCAGTAATGTCCACACTGATAGTTGACACTACTACAAACTGCAGTAAGGTGTTTAACGTAAAAAATATATAATGTAATGATTTTGCTATTAATTCGCGTCAAACTTGCACATATTTGATCTTTTTCGCCGTGTAGCTTGCGTTACAGCGCTTACTAATTAGGAGGAATGTGTGTTTAAATGAGTACGGACAGCGTTTCGAGGATTTCAGATTTGTTTGCGGCGTTATGATGAAATGTTTAAAATAATTGTTTTTCAATATTTTGAATTTTTCTTCCCTCTTTTCTTTAATTTTGACTATATTTCTTTTTATACGTTTCGTAGCGAATTGACTCGTCAATAGTCCATTCACTATCGATATTAATTTTTACGAATTCCACAGAAACTTCTCATAACTAGCATGCGTAATTCAAAATTAACATTTTTCACAGTTATAAACATAACATCACGCCTGTAATCCCCCAAGGTGTAGGCAGAGGTGTGCAGTACACTCCCACGTTTCACCAGTTACGTTTAAGTCTCATGGAATAGGAGGGCCTATTGTCATACACCGGGTGCGATTCCAGACTTCGAGTCTCTACTAGAAATTCTGAATTAGAAAAATCCCATAACATCCGACCCGGGATTTGAACCCAGGACCTCTCGGTCGGCAGTCGCGCTTACAACCACTCGACCAACAAGACAGTCACAGTTATACATAGTAGAGAACAATTTGAAAATCGAATCCAAATGTTCGTTTTCCTATTTAAACATAGGTACACATAATGAAAGTAAACACGGGTTCAATTTGATTTACATATGATGTATAAACTGAACGGAGATTGTTTGTCAAGCGATTTTTTGCCTAAGCCCCTTCGCACACGACGCTAGTCAAGTTGCAAAGTTTCAGTCACTTCTTTTATTTCTGTTTACAAAAGCACCCGTTAAACAAGGAGTAAACCGAGTTCTAAGTGGATCGAGCGAAGATGACGATATTCTATTATCTTATTATCTGTATAGATGTATATATATTTTTACATGTAGGTATACCTATATTGATTTTATAGATGTATATTTTAAACATGTACATTTTTCTACTTCCTGTACAAATTGATTATTTAACGCTCGATTTTTCATTTTTCACAACAAAACACTGGATAAACTCGGTATCCAGTAGCGCGGCGACCGGAACCACGCGACGGGCCGCGCGTGATCAGTTGCTAACGCATTACTAACCGGTTGGTGAATTAGTCGCGTCCGCGTCGTGTGCGCACCTCGTACGAAAATGTATAGGCAGTGACGCTGAAGTTACGCGTTAGTAATTAGAGTTTGTAACTAATTCTTTTTGAGTAGCTCCGTCAGAGACGGGCCTAACAATTGCAGCGGTCCGATGGGAATGTTTAAATGTCATTAGTGTTGTGAATGTAAGATACCGACCCGGGCTGCAGTCGTAAGCCGCGTCAAGTATCTCATTTGCACGGACATCGCGCTAAGTCGCGTTGCATCTCAGATTGTTAGCGTGCCACGCTTTGACGATTGATTCTGCGCGCGTCTCAGGCCGCATTTCGATCTTCCAATGTACCATTTGGAAATTTGAAATTGTAATTTGCGAAATGTTTGTACGTACATAATGTTTTACTTGTCACCTGCGACGCGGCTGCGATGCGGCGGCGGCACGCGGCCGATTCGTTTCATTTTTGCCCTTTTCATTGTCGGAGTTAGGTTATACTCGTCAAACAAAAACGGTCATCTTTTCATTATAACAACGAACGTAACATCACGCCTGTATCTCGCCGAAGGGGAAGGCATAGAAAGGTACTTATATAGAAAGGTACTTAACCATACATTTTTGAGTAACACGTTTTTAAAATAAAAAAATAATACTTCGATATAACAAGTGTCTAGTTTATTTTACGAGTACATGCAGGAATATTTTCCCATGACTTTGACATAAATTAATTGGGAACGAAAAAAGTTATTTAAAATAGCTATATATCATTAATTAGCTATTATACTGTTCTTCGATCTACAAACATGTACATACAATAAAATAAGTTATCGTCGTTGGATCCCAAGCTTCTGTTTTTGGTAACATATGCACAGTCCACTTTTTCGTCATTATGGGGCGTGGTGATACCACCATATTTATGGTTATGTGTTTACATACATACTGACTGGAATGAAAAAACTGTGTAAGTTGACATGCTGTTGTGGCATCAGGCAAAACTTAATATTGTTAGCTACCAATTTTAATTGTTGTCATTTCCTATACAGGTAGTTAGTTATGAACTTTACTTACTCAGTTTTTAATTCATTTATTCATTTCAGTGGACAAAACAATGACAGATAAAAATAGTAATATCTTGATAAAAATAAATATTCTAATTCCGAACACCCAATACCCTATGAGCAAATCACGGTCTGAACGATTGAATGAATGGAACAAAAACACGCGTTCAACATTAAAACATTAAACGTTATGTGTGTTAAATGCTCAAGAGTTTTTAGTTCGTGCTATGCTTCTTCATAAAATTAATGGTTCGAAGCTAATGAATATTGAACAATCGCTTAAGAATTTTAAGCACAGCTTAATGAAACCAATGGTTGTTAACTTTTTATGGAATTGAAAGAGCAAAAATGCATCTCGTGTAGAGTCACACTCATTTCGTAGTATATAGTTCAATTTATGGGTGCTGCAAGTAGTGGGTATTGTAAGTAACTAACTGTATGTCGGTATGTCACAGTATTAAAAATATATAATAATAGCGATAAGATTAGGGTCTTATATTTTTTTCTACCATAGTATAAAATATAGTATACGAATATGAACATCGCGGTTATTGTTTTGTTTCTCAATAGAGCATTGTGGCAGGTAGAGGAGACAGATAAAGTCTAATAACTTATAGGTAGATATACGTCTGATATTTGTCTTGATTGTAGAAAAGCTGAAATTAACGTCTTGACATTAAATTAATTTAGGTAAGACTAAATTTTTTTTTTAATCAAACGCAGAATCTATTAACTTCAAAATTACAATCGGTCAGGACATTTTCTATATTCCATACGTGGGATGGCTAATGTGTAATGTGTAATGTATTTTTCTATAATATTTTACTTTACGCGGTGACAGTTTCCGCGCAGTCGGTCATTGCTTAACTTTGAGCGACATAGTTATACGAGTAGTATATCTTCCGGCCAAAATATAAAGACAGAATCAAGACGGAACAAGGTTGCAATTTAATTATTGAATTATTATGGATTATTGATTTTATTAAATACAATGTACAAAATGGTGTTAGTGTTGATTTTTTTTTTTTAAATACATATGGAATAAATAAATTTTACAGGTAAATTTTATAAGTAAGAACATTTCCTGGTACTGGTATCATGTCCACAATTTTTTCTACACATTTTCAAAACGGAAACGGTAAGATCTATCTGAAATAATTTCTATACACGTTCCAGAACGATTGTGTTGCCTAAATTAACACACTTACCTCACAAACATCTTATTACCATTACACACACACATATGTACATACATACATGTATATACATATACGCAAGCACGCACTTGACAATATAGTTATGCTTTATTTTTCAGTGGTTTTTAGTTTCGTCAACTGCTAAGTTCGGTTAGGCCAAATAAAATATGACGCTAGATCCTTGTTTGATGTTTCCGAACGCTTAATTATATAGGTACTTATTTGGTTTTGCGGTCTCGCTGCTGCAGTGTCTTCTATATTGTTTATATGAATACTGCGATTAAATAACTTTAATGAATTTCGTTTGATATATTTGTAAAGTAGATATCGATAAGCGTTATTTAGTAAACAGTTATAGTCTAGTGATTTAGAATTCCGCTGTCCACTTCGGGACTGCTGGATAGAAAACCTGGCACGCACTTTTTTAGACGCTTTATATTAGCTTCACCTGTATGTTTCTTGTTTGTATGCATGTGTGTGTGAGTGTGAGTGTGTGCGTGCGTGCGTGCGCACGTGTATGTATGTACATATGTATATACATATGTATATACATATGTATGTACGTATGTATGTATGTCTGCTCAATATATTATATACGAAAAATCCCACCTTTTAAGTCAATTACTAAATTTCATTGCCTCGTTGGTCGAGTGGTTGCAAGCGCGACTGCCGATTGGGAGATTCTGACTTCAAATCCCGGATTGGGTACCATTGGATTTTTATAATTTAGATTTTCTATTAGTCATTAGAGTCTGGATCTCTGTGGTGTATGGCAATATGCTCAACGTCTATTCCACGGGTCGTAAACGTAATTGGTGAAAGGTGGAAGATTATTACACTCCTCTGCCTACCCCTTCGGCGTGATGTTACGATTTTGGTTAATTTTAAAACACATAATATTTATGTATGTGATTTGTCAATTAAAGAATTGTGATATCTCCTAATGTGATAAACATTGTTTTTATGGTCTTTACACATTGAAGCCGCGGCCAGCGAGCGCGGCGCCCGCCTGGCGCTCATTGGACGTGTTCGCCCATAAACATTTGCAATATTAACAGACTTGGTTGCCTCAAACGAATCTCTTAACACCCGGACAAAAGCAGTCCAGCATGAATTGTCAAACTATTTCTGGTGCATTCGTGATTGCCTCAACTTTTTTTAGTCCAACGAAGCAATGATTGGATTATGAGTTTGCTGATTAGATTTGGCTATATAGAAATTACAAGCTGCAGCCGCGATTGTGTTGTCACCGAAAGAATTTGTAGAAAGTGCTGTAAAGTGGTTCCCACTGGAACAATATACTGAGGGACTCCCTATAGACTCACCGTATACGTGTTAGCTTCAATCAGGTAACCGCACAATTATGATATTAAATCATTTATTTATGCAAACATGTGACACAAAGAGTGATAGAATTATTCAACATAAATATAAAAATTTCATGCTATATTTTCCCGACGATGAAGATAAGTTTCAACTTACCACTCTCAAAAAAGTTGTAGATATAATAATGACCTTGCGTTTCTACCACTTTGTCAATGTTTGCAATGGACAAGAACACCCGCGTGAGACCGGTGCGTAAAATAAAATGATGTCCCACCCCGAAAATTCTTTCGAGATTGTTAATTTAACAAAACGAACCCATTATAAAGGTATCACATACCACAGAGTACACTACATATAGAATAGATTCGGCTCAAATACGAAATTTAAACGAAATTTAAATACGAAAAAGGGGTGTAGTAACGGATTGATATAAAGGCAAATTCTATTTTTTCGGATAGTTCTCTATATAAAAACTCCAGAAATCATAATATTAGTTGTATTTTTAATAATGTAATGAAAAAACAATATTTTTGGTTTGTTGTCACGTGATACCGAACACCAATCGCAGCGCGGTGACGTCACAGCCCTCTAAACCTGGCGTTTGGTTGCCATTGAGTTTATTTAAACTGTGTTATTTGGGCTAAAATTAATAAAATACACGAATTATTTTAACAAAAATGGAACCTGGAATTAGCTTCTCCATACACATCATTAATCCTTCGAGCTGTTTCTGCAGCGTTGGTGTCGCGTTTGATCTCATATTCGTCAATAACGCGTAATTTCTCCTCGATGCTGAGTATACTTTTTTCCGTAAAAAAATGAAAAACAGTTGGTAAACGATCGTATAATTTTATCTAGTTCATATCTATAATTTTAGGTCTATGGGCACAACATATCCCAGCGCTGCCCGATCCCGTCGCTACCCGCAGGTGAATACCATGTTTTAATTGCTGGCATAATTCACACGGTAGAATATCCAAAGGACGAATCATGATCTTGATGCTGGTTTTTTTTTAAAGTATTTCGTTTACGAAACGCATAAAAGGACCACCTTTGATTAGGGTTTTTCTAATTAGGTTGTATGGGAATATAAATTCATATATGTATTACAATTATATGCAATTTCAAGCTTAACAAGAAATGGCAATATTGCTCAAAAACTAATCTCGTCTGCCTTTTTTTA
Source organism: Parelbella ahira ahira (assembly GCA_018244795.1). NCBI lineage: Eukaryota > Metazoa > Arthropoda > Insecta > Lepidoptera > Hesperiidae > Parelbella > Parelbella ahira. Next base: position 1,342 of record DWME01006455.1, on the reverse strand, counting down.
ATTAAAAAAGTTACATTTTACATTCTTTCCGCTATCTTCTTCAATCTTTTCCTCAACGCTTGATTGCATATTTGATTCGAGAAGTCGCCTTTCTTGGTACGGTCAGATTAGGGTTTTGTCAGCCAACCACGTGTCGTAATTTCTAACTTCATCATCTCGTAATTTGGTATTTACAGGTAATAATTTATTTTAATTTAGTCCTATTTATGAATAATGGACGTATGGGGGATAGTCTGCGTTGCGCTATTGCGAAGTAATAAATTAAAAAATTTAACATAAAAAAAAAATAGGAGGATTGGACAGCATTATTGTCAGTTATAATCAGCGTTTATCCATAAACAAGATTGGAATAGCGATAGATGTTAATGGATTATTAAATGCAAATGGTCGCATAATCGTGTGACATAAGTTATAAAACAAATGTATTTCCGCACGTAAGAATTTATGTTGAAAATCAAGAATAACCCACTAACCCTGGTAGCTCAATAACGTAGGACCGCCATTAATTTTAAACGATGTCAGGTGTTGTCAACAGTTTTGGGTCGAATATGTTTTTTGGGTGATAATAATTTGTGAGGATTTATGTGTTTTCAATATTGGGGTTTCATGTGAGCACGTTTTCGGATTAGAAATACTGTGGTGATGATATATTGGATTTATGTTGAATTTTTTATATTATATTAAATTTAGCTTACTCATTTATCACGGAACATTTTAAGTGCTGGCTGGTATGTAGGTCCAACATATAGAGTAGCTATATGAAAACTGAACTCCGGAAGCGAATTTAAAAAGATTCATTTTAAAAGTGCTGTTCATGCGTCACTCCGCATGCTGATATAGAATATGCAGTTCTTGGCATACATAATAATATTAGAAGTAGGTATTAATAAGCCTAAACAATACGTCTGAAAGAGCTGGCTAATGTGTTTCAGCATTCTTACCTAGAATATTTAGACGTGTTCGTCCGTTGAAACAATATTTTTAACCTATAATTATTTTAAATTAAATAACTGACTACATTGTATATTTTAATACTCCGTTCTTCTTTTTAGTGTGTGTTGCTGGTACGAGATGATGTTTGCCCTTGAAAAATTTCTCTCGAAAACTTCTCTGAAATATGGTGTATCATATTAATCAAGAATTTTTTTGTTTTAAGTAAACTAGGAAAAGGTAATTGGTTTTAGTTTAACCCTTTGCATTCCTATTTCTCAGCGTATGCCACATCACAAGTTTTACCGTAGTGCTCGTGTGTCTCAGCATATGCCACATCACAAGTTTTACCGTTGCGCTCGTATGTCTCAGCGTATGCGACGTCATACATTTTACCATTCCACTCGCAAGA
>DWME01006454.1:0-13632 GCA_018244795.1 Parelbella ahira ahira | reverse complement strand
CCTAGACGATCGCAAAACCTTCTAGAGCCGGACAACTATAATTTATGAATTGTATATATTTATTATAAATAATGCCCTATGAATCACTTCATCACGAAGTATGGATATTATAAAGCAACAACGACACAATTTTTAACTGAAACGAATAAAAAAAAACTATTTTACGTGCTACGTAGGCACATGATACAAAAATATACATCAATCTTTATGATTCATGTTCGAACATACGAAAACTAATGGAACCATTTAAAAAAAAGTTACGTTGATGTCAACTTATTCTTGAAATCTAAATAAGTATATGATACTTTTTACGGTAATAAAATCTCTCACTCCAAAGGATGAGCGTGATAACAGAAACCGCAGACAACAACTAGTTTTATAACACGATAATATAATAAAGCGTATAAAAACGCAACTATCTAAGAATATTATGCATAAGTATCTTACACGCTTCACATAACAGAGCACATTATGACGACTTGAACATGTTATATCATTTTAATTATACAGTTGAACATAGATTATCTCAGTTTTTTTTATAATCCTCAAGTAATTGACGCTCGCACAACAAGTTTTCTATGAAATCCGTCATAACATTGGAATTAAGTTCGACCTTCGAAATAATCAAAATACAAGCAGCGTCGTATTTTGAACTTTATTAATATTTATTTATTGTTGGAATTAAAATATTACTTGATCGCAACTACTCATTGACATGGCGTTGAGACCGGTCTCTTCGTGATACTTAAACCACTGTCAAATAAAAGATCGCTTTGTGAAGTATCCATCAATTTAAATGCACAACATGTATGGCGGAGTGACCGATATTATTTTTATACAAGATACATACGATTTAAAGTAACGCACAGAATAATACTTTACAGAATAATACTAGTTTCTATTCTTGAAATATAGGAGACAACGGAATTCTTATCTAAACAACATCACAACTTGTTTCTGACGTAATTAAAACGAATATAAATTGGATATAAAAACGTTATTACGTTAATTTATAGTAATTAATTGATAAGCTTCTTTTTATTAGTTAATTATATTAATAAACTAAATAATGAGAGGCTGAAATTTTAAATAAGTAGACATCTCAAATGTGAATTACAAAATTTCTTTGCGTAACTCTAGCGTGTACCGAGTATAGAATATAGAATATGTTTTTAACGATATATGACCGACTGAGCCATTCACTTATGGTAACCGCACATTGCGGACTGGACAGACGGCTAGACAGATTTGTCTAGACAGAATTACGTCTTAATAATTGAGAAAAAACGATTAGGTTTAACGACTGATATCTAACTAAAATAACTACATATTTCGCTTTATCCCGGAAGCAATTTAGACAATCGAAATATGTAGACCACAAAATCAAAACTAATTCAATTACGATAACAAAATTTTCCGTAACATTAATTCAGCAACTTACATATCCATGTTAGTGCAATATTGAGTATATGTGTAATGTGTGCTTATACACTAACTCTATTGCTATACTAGCTCACCTTGGTGACATATCCGAACACGTTGGAGTAGAACGCGAAGTAGTTCTTCGTAATATACAAATGCCCCTGCAGCAGGAGGTCACCGACCAGCGCACAGGAGTAATCTGCAATATCATATAAATAAATATCAAGTATAACATACTATAGTAATCGCGCCAGGTCCTTTAGATGGCAGGCAGAGAAAACAGAGTGGCAAATATCATTACTCTTACGGACTAAACGTGCTCCTTTTATATTCATCAATCTCTTCATACACAATATAACGTATCAGGATTCTTTTTATGAAGCCTGATATGAACTTCAAATAAATGCCTAATACCTAAATAAACCCATATTTTCTTATTGATGATTTATTCATTTAATAAAACTGTACCTACATAATATTGTCAGCAACGAAATCGAAAGTTAAAACCAAGAACGAAATGCTGTATTCTACCTATCACCGTTCCTATCGGAATAAACTCACAAAATATATTAAACCAGTCTTAAATATCGATTCTCAACGGTCATCGATTATTGCCTAATTTGTTCTATCATAATATATGCATATATTTGAATTTGTTAAACACACTACTTAGCGTGTTATTATCACTAATAAATGCAAAGTCCATACACGTAGGTGAGCAACTGGCTGGCAAGACTGAACAGTGTTGCAATAAATTGTAATCTCATACAATCTGTCAAGTAATCTCTTTGATGTTGACACCTCATACACACGTACAATCTTTGCTCACTAGAGGTAATCGGAGATTTTTTATCACGGGTAATTTGTTAAATCTATTGTCAATAGAAATCTTCGATGTCTTAAGCAATCGATCTATTTAAATATAAATGAAATTTTATTATTATATTTTTTAATATTAAATATCCCGGTGCCCAGAGTATGGCAATAAGGCTCACCACGACGTAAACGTAACCGGTTAAACGTGAGAGTGTACCACACTCCTCTGCCTACCCCTTAGGTGATTACAGACGTGATATCACGATTATTAAATATTTAATTACAGACGCAAGAAGCAACAAACATATCCTTGACGCCGTTCCTTCGTGCATCACCAGTTATTGATGCAGTGATGTACCAAACTCGTACAAAATGCAATGCATAATAATAATTGTAAGGACTCCTTAACGATATCGTAGCTATTAAAATGTTTTATCATTTTCTATCATTTTAAGATTGCCTTAAGGGCAATGAAGACAAAACGATTATTATTAAGTACTACTACATATGTGATCATGACAGGTCCCTTAAGAGGTAGGCAGCGAGCATTAAATGCCTATAATCTTTATTGTTACGTATCTCACGTGCTTTTTCTACATCCATTACTATATTCACATACTTAAATGAATAATTTACTACTAACTGTCACCCACTGAAGAGCTTACCACGTCATTGTTTTAATTTGACGAATCGTTTGCGTTGTCATTAAGAATTATTGATATTAATACTGCAATACATTGTAGCGTTTACTACAGCAACACACTCCAACAGAATTGTGATTAACAGCGCAAATGAAATATCGACTTTTGATTTAGACGGACGCTCGTAATGATGGAGGTAGCTATAAATCAAAAACCTTATAACATGACGAGTTAGTATGAACAAAAGCAATGATGTACTAAAATTTACAAGCTGATAGCCATGTCATTAACTGTGCAATCCATTGCACTAGATATCATATCCAACTGTTTACAGACGTCATATAAATACGGGCGGAAATTTTGCGAAAATTATACATGATTGAGGTTCTTACGATACTTACAGTTGAGCACTCGTTCCTCGGGCCCCACTTGCGGGAAATGTCGCTGGAACTTCTTCTGGCGCGCCTTACTCGGCTGCTTGCCATCGGTGGTGTCCTCCGCGGTGGTGCCCAGTGTCGTGACGCGGACCGACGGCGCCGAGCCCGATAGCGGTTTCACCACATGTCTGTTCAACAAGAAAAAGTAATTATTTACACAATTTAAATACCTCTAACAGGGCGGTTCAGACTATTAGAAGACTCACTTCAGTCATCTTTTTAATAAACAAGACTCCTTTTTACAGATGACAGCAAATTTTTTCTTTACAAATACTGCACTTAGGTTACTTTGTCAAAGCCCAGGACCCGCCTTAACAAGATCTAAAGACTAACCGAGGCGAGGAATGAATTGAGTAATAAAATGAACTGATTGACATATTGCAGATTGGTGAATTCCTCGGTGGCGAAAAAATACTTGGCTGTTGGCAATGGACATTATATACTTTTATATCGCCTCTATCATAAGCGATATTTACATATAGTAGAGTCATTCATAGATACAAGAACAAATTGTATTAAATAGTTATAAAACGTCGGTCTCCTTTTATTCATTTGGGTAAAATTAGTTTTTATTGTCATTTTTTATTGGGTCGAACGAAGGTTACGCGAGATACAAACCAGTCGATCGAACAATAACTTTCAGGTTGCAGAGTTGAACAATTGTACGATTTTACGATAACGAACGGCCAAATCGTGTTTCGCGAATTATCTAATAGTAAACAGACTGGGTAATGTGAGACATAAAGTAGAGTAAATGTTTCTTCTTGCGATCATTACAATAGAGTCCGAACTAAATATAGAACCGCTTTGAAAGCAGAGCTTTCGTAAAGAATCAAACTGAGAGGACGCCACACCTTTGTTGTAAAGCCAAACAACAGAACTTACATTGTTGTGTTTTGGCTAGAGACCTCTACATCTTTGTTCATATTTAATGCAGTTGTCTATCGCCTGCAGTGACCAATAAACAAGAGTGCTGATATTTCCCTATATTACTTCTATAATAGAAAATGACACTTCTTTATTTAAAATATCCCTTTTGTAAAAATAATTCATTGTACTTGCAAAAATTATTGTTAACAAATACGTGTGTATATCCACTTTTTGGAGACAAAACAATTTAAACCGAGATAAAACCTTTACATACATGCGTTACGTTTATATTACCTATGTATTATACATAATTATACAACTACTTAGAAACTCTACAACTCTATAATTCCGTAAAAAAATGCTTTTCTCTAAAAATATATCTGTTAAACGTTTGAACACTGACTACCCACTTAATCGTTTCATTCCCATGTCCGTAAACAAAACACGATCCAACACAACTAATTATAGAGTTGCGTTGAAATTTCGACAGGTGCGGTAGTTTCGTGAAAAAATATACAGAACGCTTTCCAGCGTATCTGTACACCAAGAATAACGAAATTAACCCAGTTGAAGTCGAATTCACCTCATATCTCATCCGTATACAGGGGAAAAACTAGTCATAACACGATCCCGCTAACTCGTTTCGCTGTTATACGACTTATCGCTTATTTGTCGCAAACAAATCAAGATAATGTCATATTCATATTCATTGACCTATACCATATATGACAATGAAATTTAAGCAACACACTTATCTACTTGTTCAGCCAATAATAGGTAGATAGAACTGAACAATAGCAGAGATATGTATATTTTAAATTTAATAATACTCTGTACATTTATCACCAGTTTGAAAGACATTAAAACATCAAACCACAAAACCATACCTAATAAAGGATCTCAAATAGACATTATTCCGAACGCGAACTAGCTAATCGTGGTTTACTTCAATAAAGTGACTGGACTACGAGTACAATAAAAAACGAACTTAAAAATGAACACAGAAAAGTAGAGACATCACCAAAACGATTCAATACTCTAAATGAAAAAGCATCAAATTCCAGTAAGCATGACAAGTGATTTTAGTAAAAAGTTATACAAATGGGATGAGTTCTCTGTCTCCAAGAAACCGACTTACTTTTTTAGTTATTTCACAGATCTATCGCGTGTTTAGTAATAAAGTAATTAGCACATAGATACCATTTTATGAAATGATTAAACGAACATTGTTACCTAGTTATAAAATGACTACTAATATGAGACATTAGACCAATTCCTTAGATGCATTTAGAGAAAGCGATACTGAACTTCAATCATGCAAATGTAGACTTCATTTAATGATTAACTAAGATGTACACAGAAAGTTTATAATTCGCTATATCCTAACAACGTCGAGAACTGTTATGGACAGATTACTGGCAGGATCAACTTTTAATTCCAGCCAAAAGAAACAGTTTGTCTTAATTTAACATATGTGTAACAAGCCCGCGTTTCTCAAGATTACAAGCGCTTTGATAAGAGTGCACTGATTACAAGAAGATTTGACGTATCCTTCCCTTCAATACTTTTGTATCTGTTGTATCTGCTATACCCGGTACCTCAGTAGATGCGATAGTCATTGCTTATACAGTAGCTTCAACAATCCCCGCAGACACATCGCTGAATATTCAAACTCGGCAGCGTCGAGTGGTGTTTATCCTCTGTGAAGTCCACACAATGATCGATCGTGTCTTTAAACACCGGCACAAAGTCTCCGTTATCGCTTACAACTGTTTACAGCTCTCGGTTTACACGAGCTGTCTTATTGTCACTACCTACTATTTTGTCTGCACTTAACTTCATGTAACATTTTATTATAATTATTATTTATCAAAATTATCAATGTGTGGTCACGCCAGATCCGTAACGCAGCTGGCAGAGAGTCCCGAGTGCCAAATATATCCATCGTCACAAACCAAACAGCAATTCTAGATTCATCACGCTCATCATACGCATTCTCTCTATCTTCTTACTCATGTAGATACATTTAAAAAAAAAATCTGTTGTACGTTAGTCTTATATGATAAATATGCACATGTATTGATGGATCATGTGGGCCAAATCAAATGTACTTACCACATGTAGCTTCAACAGGTTCAAAATGCGTAATTTTGCATGTCACACTCAACCAACGTACAGTAAGGGAAGACTATCAGAAGCAATATCCAATTACTGCATCAACCGCACATGTACATGTAGTAGCAATGCAATTCTCAGTGCGTCTTTAATTCACCAGACCTACCCTATAGTGAAAGCGCAGTATGAACTCAATTGCATCTAAATAGCGAAATCTTTTAGCTGTCAAGATGACAACTTTTTTGAAATCCGTCCAAAAACAACTTTTACAAAAATAATAATGTACTAAATACATACTTTTTTATGAACACTCCCATTTTCGAAGCAAAAAACGAACGAAACACCTATGGAACGCGTAAGGGAACAACTGACCGAGAACCAAGATCGTTTCAAGTTATATTCAAGATCTCGCCGTTAGATTAAGGATCCCGGTGAACAACGGGAACTACATGTAAAATGCTCTTTATTAGCAGGGCATAAGGACGATGACACGCACGGTCCAAATACATAATATATTGTATGACGTCCGTACCTTGACGCGAGTTATTGAATTTTAATACAGCATGAATAAGATCTACAGTTACATCGTTTACCATTTGGAGTGGTAAAGAGGGAGCGAGCTTCGATTTTTCTTCATATATAGATATGCGAAATATTGTTACCGTTTTAGAGAAAAAAATAAATTTAGTTTGACTGCCTCGTTAGCGTGACAACTGCTTCACGTCCGCTGAGCTTGAGGTCCTAGACTCTTTATCCGGATCGGGGAAAGTATTATTGGAGCTTTATAATTTGAAATTATTTAGAAGGAGCTTGGAGTCTGAATTTGTGCCCCATGTACAAACAACAAACACACCCCATATTCCATGAGAAATCCATGAGAATTCCATACGAAATCAGTGTTCAGTGTCCACATCAATCATTTCATTCAGTTATCCAACGTCCAGATATTAAACATCCTAAGGAAACATGCAAATCATAAAGTTCTCCATTAACTTCTCCAAAGAGCGACATGTCTGACATTTAGACTTCGCCAGGCTAAGTATGGCTTTAACCCTTCTCATCCAAGAGACCTGTATCCAAGGTATCTTTGAACGTCGAAGAGGGAAGCGTTAAGCCCATCAATAAAGTCCTGCACCCTATAATCCCACGTTGCAAATAAATTGGGTTGACCTATGAAGTTAGGGAATTAATTCGCAAGATAAAACACGCTCAGCTCTGCTGCACTACACTATACTAGGATTATGAAGTAAAATCTACAATGACATCGATGACCCTCTAATTCTTGTGGCATTTAAATATTCCAAGTACGGGTAAAGGTTCTTAAAACACCTTCGAGACTTAATAAATTATGTATGAGGGAATTCGTTTAAATTGGTAACGAAGCAACAAATAAGAAACTTTATGATGGTTTGGGGAGTAGCGTAACTAATGTTCATACTTTGGCATATTAATAGACTTTTTCCAACTAAGTTCGTTATTACGAAGATTTATACATTTTTAATTCTACGATTATATCTCGGTACATTATTAAGACCGATAGAAAAACCATCGAAATTATTGAAAGTGTTAATCGTACAAGCGTGTATTCTATATTATAAATTGTTTACGTGCGATGAATTAAGTTCGTAATTAATTGAAACTAGTTGTATGCTAAAAGTTATAACACATTAGTATATAACAAACGATCTGTGTAGTTCAACAACAATGGTAAGCGTTAGCGGTCAATATTCAGAAATCGTGAATTCGAGAACTTTCGATAGGATAATATTTGTGAAATGTGGCAAAAACGCTCTTGGCAGTCCTGAGGAGGTCAATTGGTTCTTAACTGACCCATAGGTCAAATAAATGAGTAGCCGACATGCCAAGAGTCGTTACAGATAAACAAATCTTTATAATTTCAGTATTTTAACACTACGTTCAGTCTAATTGAATTGCCGTTCTATAGAATATTGTACAATTTGTAATTGTAACTCTCGATTATGTGACAAATTTCCAATTAAATATAACGAAAAAAAGTTCAGGTATCAGTCGAGCTATTTATAAAATTATATGTATATATTATAATTTGTCAGTAAAACATCAATATATGTACATCAAATTTGCAATGTCCTATTGAACATTAATCCTATACAATATTACAATAAGAAAAGCCTAAGAGCCGCTTTCTTTTTTTACCTTATATTTAGCTTATTTATGTTAAAACTAAGAGACTAGTTAAAATGAAAGAAATTCGATGTATCGTATCTCGAGGAGTGGTTCTCTCTTCTTCTCTTCTGTGTCATTTTTTCTTTACTGAAGGTCGTGTCTCTGAAAGTGTTTCGTAGCGGTGTGTGTCAGTTCTTTCCACTTAATTCGTTTTTCTGCTTTCTTCTGAGCGGTTCAAAAGTATCTAAAAACCTAAATATTTAGACGTCTAGTTGACGATGCGCACGCGCAAGGCCGCGACGGGACTGTGCGTGAGAACTCCTTTGTATTCCAGTTTTTTTAATATATATTTCATATCAAAAGGTAGCTTGGAAATTTATCAGATTCTAACGGCCCGGTTCTGTTTTGATATTTAAACAGTTCATACAACATTTGTGTTATATTATGGTAAAACTTCATTTTTAAAAGCGCCTATTTATATATTTCGCCGTCAGACATTTGTCGGGTGGACGTAGAGGTCTGTAACGGCTTGTTATATTACATGTTATTGTAATGTCTATTTGTGTAATATTTGAACATTACCATTACATACAAAGTTAACATTAATGCATTACAACAAATTACTCCAAATAGTTGCTGTTGTCTCCACATACTTGAAATGAAATATGCACCAATATTAAAAGTACAATAATAATTAAGAACTATTCTTATTGAAACAAAAATGTAACATACATGAAATAATTTTATTTATATTCAACAATTTCCACGTCAACACCAGAACAATTTTTAAAATATTCTCTACATTCCAATGTGTATTATAAAATAGGCGCACAAAATTCTTATGACCAATGTATTTTTGAATGATATTAATGCTTCTAAATATGTATAGGACAAAAATAATATGAGTTGATAATAAAATATTTCGAAAATAAAGCCCACCTTTCCATCTTGGACACCATCTCGCTCTGACAAAGTAAATAGTGCAATAATACAGCTGAGTATGAATGAATCATTTACATATATATATCAGTGTCATTAATCGATAGATAAACAACGCACATTATCAGTAGTAAGAATAGATAAATCTTACCCGTCAGAAAACGCGAAGTTCCCTTCGACGCTAGAGTCGTCCGAATATTCAAAGGAAGCGTTATCCACCATCGTTTGGATTTATAACAACACTTCACACATAAAAATTCTTCAACGATGGACACATCTCGAATAGCAAAAAGTTCTAATTTGGAGAGTGAAATTCCATGACAATCTCGCATGTGAAAGTGATGACCATGGGTAGAGGCGTTTACGGCAAAAGGCACTAAGTACATTTATGAAACCATCTTATAAACACATATACATATATGTATGTATATGTAACACGACATACTTATAATTGACAACACTGTTGGACAATTTCCGAGTAACCTTCGTAACCCTCAATCATTCTCTCGATTAGATAAAGTTTGTATGCTTTCGTTGCTATCCTCTCAACATTACATACATAAGTATGTACAAATAACCTTTAATGCAAAGATTACTAGAGGAATTTTCAACAATACTTTCCATAGAAACAATTTTATAAGATAATTGCGAACAGGATAAACCACGAAATCGCAGTCGTAAACTATTTTTACAATTGCGGCAATGTAAAGTTAACGACCAATCTAATATATTACGTTAATAAATATCGAACTACAGGCACAGATTCCATCAGGCGAGTCGTGATCGTACCGGCACATTTAGAACGCGTACACGTGTGCGGTCAAAACGTAAATACACGTCAGAAGAAATCTGTCAAGTCAATAAAAATATGATTCACAAACGCAAACCGAGAGCGCAGCGCCCCGTGCGCGCTCGAGAGGCCAACTGCTCGCTGGATGCTCATGTATAAACACGATCGATTGTGGATCGAATGCGGTGTAATTTATCGCAACCACCGCGATAAGATAGCAGCAACGCCGACCGGCCCAGCAAGACATATCACAATTGCACGCTTTCAGGTACATTTTCCCATCGCTACGAAGTGAACGAAATGAATGATTATGAATGAAGTGAGGAGTGGCGACCTCTCCGGAAGCAAGAGCGTTGACCTTGTGACGTCTCGCGGTGGCGGGCTCCGCGATTGAGAATCCGCAGCGGCCGCTAATATTCGCAATTAGACGAACAACGCCGGTATAGAGAGTGGGAATGATCGTACGATTGGCGATCGGTAAGAGGCCCGGATCACCTGAGATCCCATTCACCGGCGCCGCTTCACCGCTGTCGAACGGTACAGCCCGATCGCTAGACGCGAAGACACTGACTGCAAGTTGCATTCAATATATGCATCTGTAACGAAGTAAAGTGCGATCATTTATGATCACGGCGTACAGTCAGATCGTTAGACATAAGTAACAATTAATCATTGCAACAAATAATGTAATCGTTCGCAAATAGTTGTGATGTGAACGGGTACGGACAAAATTATATGCAACTAAGAGTATTTATGTAATACCAACGCTTAAATGTCCACTGAACAAAAAATTGAGTCTATATTGGAGTTTATCTTATCCTATTTACAACCCGGTCGTGATAAGCAGACGAATCTGAAGTTTTGATAGTTAATCCACATCAAGTCTCACGACAAGTCTTTACATACAAAAATTCTAATCGAATGTGTTTATCGATATGAATACGAACTTGTGATGAGGATTAGAAGGAAAATTTTTATTATCATTATTTCCGTATTAAAAACAAACATAACACCGAAACTGCGGTAGTGTAAGACATTGTAGTGTTACCCTAAGCGTATAGAGCTGATAATTTTATTACATATTTATTGCACTTTTTAAGGCACTGAGTAGGCACGCCATAATAATAATAAACTAATTTACATGCACAGATTTAATAATATAAGAAATACAAAGAAAAATAATTTTACCTACGTTAAACAGATTTTTCAAAAATGTAAACCTTGGTCGTCGTGATTGTTAAAAAATTTATTCATATTCTAACACTCAAACAAACATTTGTTTTCATTCGCATATCGACTCATCACATTGAAATGACTATTACGAATTATTATCTTCAGGTTCTATTTACCTTTTGTACATGTGCATCATGGAAAAGTAAAAAAAAAATGTTTTAATAAATACATGTCAATTATTATATAAAAATAATATAGACATGTCAGTGGCTAAATTTGAATGTTAATACTGGTCCAATTAATAAATAATTGTTTGTGGCAAGACGGGATAAGTTAGAGCAAGAAATAATTCATTTTCTTGTCATAACTTACTGTAACTTTAAAACTAAACTCTATCACCAGGTGCCCCGTTAGCATCTCTGGTCGTAGATACCTATTTGAATACCATTTAGGTATATGTATTATTGCACGGTAAATACATTTTCGTAGAAAATACACTGACAGTACGACTCACGACTTTTGGGACTTATCAAGACATTTTTAGTGCTTAAAGTCCATGTACCTACATATATTTTTTGTAATTCATACATATTAATTGATCAAGTAAATAAATTAACAGAGTTTCAAGGATAAATGCTGATAAAATCGATCGGCCAAAGGTAACCTTGACTTGCGTTGCGTAAATACATAGATATATGTAGGTGAAAATAATATGTAGTAATTTACATTGGTGATTAATAGCGGATCTTGAGTGGCTTCGATATTCCTCTAGAATTGAAGGGTCAATAATATCTTAATAAATTAATATTGCAATTTTATTCGCATCATATGTTCTCCTCTATTTTCAGTTATTCAAAATTACATTAATTCAAAATACCGAAAACGCAGCTACAACAGAGAAATTTTGACTGCAACCGAACAGGAAAATTGATTTGAAAAATGTCCTTCCTTAAGCGCTCTTTTTGCCAAAACCATTATACGTTTGAAACACTCCATGAACATAAAAATTAAGTCATATGCAAGAATACATGAATTTATAAGTAGGACTCTACCAGCGCGTCGTCGACATAAAAATGCATTAATGCTCATAGTGTTCTAACAATGTTTTATTTAATAACTTTGAAAAAGATGTTCTAACACCGAAATTTAGGAAAATAGGTATTTTTTAAATTTTTTAGCACGCACATTAACAGATTTCGCGTAAGATAAAACGATATTTCGGCTAGCTTTACAGGAAGTATATTATAGTATTTGTATAAGATCTATGAGATCATGCCTGAAATTGTTACATTTAAAAATACTGTCGTTGGCCTATTTTAACTATGATCAGGAAACATATGGTCATACTTCCCGCCTTTTACAGCATGTATTAAAATATTTTCAACGTGACGGAAGGTGTAAAAAGAATATTGCTAATTAGATCGATAATAAAAACGTATTCCGCAATAGTAACCAATAAACTCACGACCAAGGTAACATTTAAATTGTACGCCTCATAAAACTTTCCTGAGTTGATCAGGAATGTTTCAAACAATCTTATAAACTGATATTCCATTTTTAACGCTGATATAAGTAGCAACAATCGTACCTGAACAAACAAACCAAACTCGAGAAACAATTACAAAAACGTTGATTCCACTGAAAAAACGTAGTTACAAAGCCAGAGAGAAAATCGAGCGATTATGTTACATCGAAAAAAATTTCTCTAGCATTAATTTGCAAACGGTACCGGAGCGAAGGAATCGAGGGCAAGCCGGGAACATCAACATTATCTGTGTTGATTGAGCAAATGGGCACAACTCACGCCCGCCGCCGTACACGTGACGCTCGCCCAGTTATTAAGGAGTCCCAACATCGCGAAATACATGTTTACACGGGGTTTTCCTGTGCGTCGTCTAATCTATTAAATGTTAAGTATGCTACATTTTTTCACTGTCTCTACTCTGTACTCGTGTGTCTATTGTATATTGCACGGAACGTAAAACGTAAGTGGTGTAACGTGGAAGTATAGTACACTATCTGCTTATCCCTTCGAGGATTACAGGCGTGATGTTAAGTTTTACTGTGTAGTATCGTTTGGTCTTTTCTGTTTTAAGATTGTTAAAGACGACAGTATATGTCAATAGAGCCGAGGAGGTAGAGACATTAGGACGTCATACATTCATCATCATTATCAGCCTACTCCCGTCCACTGCTCGAGATAGGCTTCTCCAATGGCACGCCACTGAGCTCGATCTTCAGCTCTTCGCATCCAACCACTGCCAGTCACTTTGCGTATATCGTC
>DWME01006453.1:0-13633 GCA_018244795.1 Parelbella ahira ahira | reverse complement strand
CTTCGCATCCAACCACTGCCAGCCACTTTGCTTATATCGTCACTCCACCTAGTTGGAGGGCGTCGATATTATGTCGGTGGTGGTATGATTGATATAGCTCAGATATGTCTTTAACGATCAAATATTACTCAGTATTACATATTAATACCAAGTCGACTGTCTCGTTGGTCGAGTGGTTGCAAACGCGACTGCCGATCAGGAGGTCCTGGCTGCAAATCCCGGGTCGGGTAGCTTTGGTGTTAGCTTTTTTTTACGTTACGTTTTATCAAATATTAACATATAAGTTTAGAGACTGTGGGTTATTTGTGGCACAGTTTCCATACCGACCTTTTGTCTAATCTTCATTTTATTGATTTAAACGACCGTAATTAAATGTTAAAAGAGGCATAGAAAGGACAGAAAAACGAATGTCTTTACATGATTGTGTCGTGATGTATTTGCGGATAGTACTCTTAGGGAGCAAGTTAGGTCATGATAATGAATTACTGTTTACCACAATAGAATAAAAGATGAGTCGCACTGGATCGAGGTCGCCTAACAAAACCCCATGACATTAACCTCGCATGGTTTACGGATGTCAGCGTTTTCACAAAAACGCTTATAATGCTCTTTCGTTTTTGTTGGACGAGCAAATGTATCTATGATTCGTTTGCTATTGTATGGAGACAATTTTGATCAATGTCACGGCAATGGCAGAACTAGAAGCAGTTTAACATTACAATATATTTTGTCATCATTGGATGATGTATAGTACGTAACGCCATCAACTTGTAGGAAATATAAATGACGTCTCAACACGCGGCTCTAATATTTTGAATATTAAAATCTGCGTTGTCCAGAATACTGTAGATTCCAATGATTTCGGGAACAGATATTAAAAAATTGTTGGTTAAAATGCAAAAACACAGAAACTAACGAAATATCAGCTCGAGCGTTATTTTAAAAAGAATGATAGATATAATAATAATACTTATACCATAGAAAATTATGAGCGATTGTATTTTTCAAGAGTTCCTAGGCTCGTGTGTAACTGTTTATATAATAACATGATGGTGTATAATGTGGCCATACGTGACTATTATCTCGGAGTGCAGTGCGGTTGGGCGATCGACATAATGTCGCTGTAACACGATGTCTTGACACACCGGCTGGCGGCTACTTGCGGTGGCAGTACGTGCGCTTATTGTTTTACACTCGAATCACTGACATCATTTATTCGCTTTAATATTTTCGTTCAAACGTTCTATTCGTATTATATTCTCGTGTGTTCGATGTTTTGAAGTCTATCCCTTATTCTCTTTGGTTTCTAGAACGTAACATTAAGCTCGTATTGACCCGAAAAGGTAAGCAGATGAGTTTAGTACTCCTGCTCTTCACCAGTTATTGTGTACGTTCGATGTAATAAGGGTTGTGCATACTGCGGACGTAAATCCAGACTCAGAGCTATTACCGGAATTTACATGTCAGAAAAACTCTATAATGCTTTGCCCAACGTGAGAGTCGAGCCTAGGATTGTTTGCTCAGCACTCGAAGTACCTATTTCTTGTTAGAAATTTCAATAATATAACCCGTAGGCGTTATTAAGTCGAGTATATGGCAGGTGACAAAACCGAAGCAGTAGCAATATTTCGAATATCGCGCACACAATGTGAGAACAATTTTGTGCTTTATAGTAATTGCAAAGGCAATGTGTGCATAACTGATGTGGTCACAGTTGCGAGTCATTACTTTGAGAATGTTAAATACAAAAAGTAAACGTGTTTAATGAAGAGTACTAAAAAAATTAAGTAGGTAGGTACATAGCATAGAATTAAACGATAAAAACTTCTCAGAATTGAATACAATATAATGATCTTCCCAGTTGTATGCACGTTGAACATTTAAGGAGTAGGTATATGTTTTGTAACAATAAGATAACAGCGGTCCAGGTTTTCATTTGATAATCTTATGATATATATTTAATAAGTAATTTCCTTAACATAAAAAATCAGCCAATTAGAGCATAGGCGGAAATTAGTACAGTGTGAATGAGAGTTGAGGCAAATGTATTTGAGATTTGGCATGCAAAGGCCCTAACTCTTCTCAGTCTGAGATCCGTGTGCAACAGTCGAAAGACCAAAGGGCTGGTGATTATAATGATTCCTAACGCTACATGTGCTTATTTAACCTTTTTAATAATATCTGTCATATAGCACGTTTTTTTTAATAAAAATCTGTTTTTTTTATTAATCAATGAGAGGCGACGTTGTCATTTTCTACGACATTTTCGCTGTCGCAATTGTCATCTTCCCACCTGTCATCTGAGGTGTTTGTTTGCGGTTGTGATGTAAATTAAATTTATCATTAAAATGCTCGTCAAATGATACCTGAATGCAGATATTTGCTGAATCTTAAATGGATTCAGCGAGTAGATAATGATGACCTTAACAAAAATACAAAATGTAAAACGGTACTCAGGCAAGTATAACGTCTTCTGTTCGTAAATATTCATATATAAAATATATTGTTTTAACTTGAACTTGATATGAATGTATTTAAAAACAAGGGTAACACGGACCGTCTAGTTTATTAGCTAGATTATATCTACATTTATGGAGTTTTAGTACAGCTGAATTCAATTTGTTGAGCCGGGGAAAGCCTGATACCGTAACAAATAATTAAGTATTCATTTAGAATTTCCTACGTTGGTAGAAACAGAGTTGTCAAGGTGCGAGGAGTAAATACTATGTATTTAGTCTCTGCCTACTGCTGCGACATTTAAGGATAACATTATGTGTACAAGGATGTAGTTTTTTTTCAATATGTTTATTACATCTGAATTTTAACAAGAATCTAGCTACACTGTGATTGATTTAAGTGTTAAAATTAATTGTTTTTTGAAGTGCTTATATTAGATAAAATAAGTAAATGAAAGGAAGGGGCCTTATTTTAAGTGTAATTTTAATAGTTGGAAATAATTCACGCACTTGTAAGTTAGTAAATTAACGTCGATTACGCGGTAAACATTAATCTTTTGTCAAAAGACTTCAACGCAAGACTAGACAAATATAGATTTTTCTTCATTTTTTACTTTCTAAAGGCTTTATTAATAATGCGGTCAAGCAAGAGATAAATGATATTTTACTAGACTTTATATTTCACCAGCACCAATTGTCGTATTGATTTCAGATGTAATCCCTGTGAGGTTTAACCTTTGGGTGATGCTGTTCACGAGCTGCTGGGTGGTGTACATGCTGCGCGTCAACATGAGCCTCAATCTAATCGCGATGGTGCCTCAAGACGTCAAGAATAACACGTAACCGTTTTTTCCGTCCAGTCCACTTTGAACGACCTTTAAAATTAACTAATATTTTCGTCCAATAATCAATTCATAGCATTCGTTAAAAAACATTTTTAAGACAAGCTTTTATTTAAATGCTTTAAAAAATAATTTTTAAATCAAAACAAAACTATGAATTTAATACAATAGGTACTCGGCAATGGATAGTTTCGTAGGCCTAACCTGGGCAGAAGGAAACTTTAACTGCTGTCAAATACTTAGTTATAGTTGTTTATTAAAAGCTCTATAATCCAGCGCCTACATGCATTCATGCATTGTATTCGTTTTGGATTTGCTTCTAGAGCTACGTAATACTTAAGCTATTTTTACCTCAGTGATAGAAAGCTGCAAATCCAGTCGAATACCAATAATCAATTTAAATTATATGAGATTTTAAATGTTTTAAAACGATCAAGTACAGCGTACGATCGCAACTTTACGATCTAAGACTCGTATAATATAGTCAACTGGTTCTCTTTCTATAAAGTATTTGTGCCAGCCTTGGCTAATTATGAAACGAAATCATTTTTATTTTAATTAATTTTAAGGTATTTTAATTTTAAGAGGTTTGTTGAAGTTAAATAAACTTAAACAGTCGTTGAATTTTCATATAAGTAAAGTAATGAACACGCGAGCAACGCTAAAGACTCTGTAAAATATTGGTTTCCATTTCACTTGAAGACTATTACAGTTATTACTACCTACATACATACTGCTCGGTATCTCCTCCAGTTGTCATACTTGATCACATCCATGCCATACATCATACATTTCTGTAGACAATTTATATAATATATTGATTTGTAGAGAAATGTAGAATTAATAATAATTCATTATTTTTTCGTTACTTTCATAAATATGCACCTAAATGACGAAACATTTTGTAAATCACCAGAGCGATGTCGCAGTGCGATTCAAAAGACGAAGTGACGAATGTCACTTTTCACAACACCGATATCAGTGACGTGAGAGAAGCACCCAGACAGGTAACTGAAGAAGTTCTTTCTGTTTCTTTTCTTATTAATCTCAGCAAACAGCTAGCCGAACACCAGGTTTCCGCTGTTTTTATATATACGGTTGTGAAGTGGTCACTTTAGTAATTGACTTAAGCGACATTTGTGAACGACTGGGTTATTTGTGATACTCGTACCCCGCATTGATTTTATTGGTTGGGCAGTGGAACACAATCACATTGTTACAAAAATGCTATCACAAATTTTTGAATGTAATCAATGTTTTGTCGCTTAGAATTCTGTAGATACTACATATTATTCTTACCTATCTTTCTTAGACATTTAATCATTTTCAGATTTAGAATCATAATTAAATATTTGTGGATTTTATTTTTGTCCATACTGTTCACGACGACTAACACATGTTTTCGTAGGCTTCATGTACTTGTTATTTTGTCCCGATTTAGACCCATGGTGGCGCATCATTCGATTGGACCTCGGAGCAGCAGGCGACGATCCTGGGTGCGTACTTCTGGTGCTACCCGATCACGTCGCTGGTGGGCGGCATGGCGGCCGAGCGCTGGGGCCCGCGCTATGTGGTGTTCGCGTCGTCCGTAGCCAGCGCCGCGCTCACCGCGCTCAGCCCCGCCGCCGCCCGCCTCGGCTACGTGTATCTCATCGTCGTTAGATTCTTCCTAGGATTCTCCGGGGTATGCACTTAGTACTTTTATAAAGAATCTTTAAGTAGTAGTATCTTTTGTAAAGAATCGTACGCTAGAGTTTGATCGCAGTCTCGACTG
The DNA here is from genome assembly GCA_018244795.1 of Parelbella ahira ahira. Taxonomy (NCBI): domain Eukaryota; kingdom Metazoa; phylum Arthropoda; class Insecta; order Lepidoptera; family Hesperiidae; genus Parelbella; species Parelbella ahira. Next base: position 8,561 of record DWME01006453.1, on the reverse strand, counting down.
CGGGTAAGCAACATGTAGGCAAGGATGTATCACGCTTTCCTAAACAGTGTCCATTTACTCTTAGCTTGAATATTTTGCATGAATAAAATTTTATTATGTTGGTAATATTAAATAATTTATCCTTTATTTGTAACTTTTTCACCTTAGAATCCGAAATCATAGTAGGTACTTAAACTATTAAAACATTTAGTACGTATCTACAAAATTCCTATGATTGATCTTTTTACTTGGGAATATATTAACAGTCAAGTATATTTTTTAATTTGGATATCACTTAATCTTTCGTGAATAATTGTTCATAAACGTTGTGACTTGGGCATTCGATAGAACATTCTAGCAATAACATTTCGTTCAAATTTATTAAAAAACTATGTTGTTTTACAAATCTGTAAAGCTAGTGCGCTGTTCTGTTTGCTATTATTAATAACAAGTAAAATAATGTATCCTACTAAAGCCGTTAACATGTTATGTAATCAATCCATGTTCAGCGGACAGTCGCATTGCTGCGATAATATTTTGTTTAAATAGTGAATTATTAATAACGGGCAATGTAGGCACTGACTTTACGTCACACAGTACCAATTACACAAATTATGCAAATAAGTATCACTCGCGAATAAAAACCAAAACCGCAGCCAAATACCCAAATTTTTCACTAAGTATGTTTACGGTTATTGAATAAGAATTCAATACAAGTTGCCTTTTAAAGGAATGACAACTTTTTGTCGATTGTCTTTGTCAGATGGGCAAAAGCGTACCTATCAGCTAGAATGCAAAGTACTGAGTTCCTTTTCCATTGACTTTGTCTAATTTAACGTCAAAAAACTGGTTACGATCATTACGGTTTTTTTAAGAGGTCCTGACAATTAATGTCAAAACGGCATTTAAAGGTTTGCATCTGCACAGAAATTTTGTCGTTTTTAAGTGCTTTATTTAATAGTCAATGCTTTTTTAGGGTTTCATATATCCTTCGTTGCACGTGCTGGTCGCTCGCTGGGCGCCCCCGGCAGAGAAAGGGAAGTTTATAAGCGCAATGATGGGAGGAACTTTAGGCACCGTTATGACGTGGTCACTCACTGGACCACTCCTTGAAAAATTTGGATGGGCATCTGCTTTTTACGTGCCAGCTTCTTTAACATTTGTCTGGTGTATATTCTGGTGGTACTTGGTCGCCGACACCCCTAACGAACATCCACGAATAACGGAAGTAGAAAGGAAATATATTATAGATGCTCTGGGTGACAAGGTTAAGAAATCTAAGGTGAGGGCACGTTGTTTACTTATCAATCTGCACAGAAGCTGTGCAGATTGTGATTTCAACGTTGTGCTAGTTGTTAAAAGGTATTTTTCTCTTCACTTGATTCGATAACTTAAATAAGTGTGATTTATCTAGACTCATTAATAGACGGTTCGGTTTACCCTGTGTGAATATGACACAGAATATTAAGTAATTATTGACACTTGAGCATTGGGTATCTGACACCTTTTTCCTGCTCCATGTTTTGTAACGTATATTGACAGATATAATGTCAATTATTTATAGGGATGATAAATATGTCCTAAAAAGTTTGTTTCTGTTTCAGGGGCTGCCACCATTCAAGTATATCTGTACTTCGTTTCCGTTCCTAGCTATGACTATTTTGCATTACGGAAATCTTTGGGGATTATACTTTATAATGACCGTTGGCCCCAAATTTGTCTCGAGCGTGCTCGGCTTCGAACTATCCGCTGCTGGGATCGTATCTGCGTTGCCGTACTTGGCCAGATTGTTTATGGCGGCAATATTTGGAGCAGTCGGAGACTGTATTTTGTCGAGGAAAATGATGTCTACGACGACGATTAGAAAATTCTTCTGTCTTTTCTCACATATCATTCCCGGAGTGTTATTGGTTCTGATGGTGTACGCGGGCTGCTCCACGGTCTTGTCAGTGACATTGATAACCATGTCTATGGGCTTTAACGGTGCAGCTACGCTAACGAATCTCCAGAATCACCAAGACCTAGCTCCCAATTATGCAGGAACCCTCTATGGCATTGCTAATTTTGTTGGAAGTACTGCCGGATTTTTCACTCCCATGATAACGGCTTATTTCACTAGAAATGGGGTAAGATTGCTATTTGATGATAGTTATTAATATAATTTCCATTTTGCTACGTTAGTTCGATTTTTAATTTCTTATGTATTTGTTTATTACAGAATAGTTTCGATCAATGGCGTCCAGTGTTTTTCGTGGGAGCATCTGTCTACATTGTTTCGGCGATATTTTTTATACTTTTCGGGACCGGTACCATACAGCCATGGAACTTTGCAAACGTTGAGCAAAAGGACGACGGAATGAAAAATAGCGAAGTCAGAGGAGCAAGTTCTGCCGAAGATAAGAATGACACAAAGGAAACTAAAGATACCCCATTAACTGTAATAACACGTAATTAGACGAGCGATTTATCAATTCCGACCACATACCATCTGTTGCGTAATTTTTTAAATGTAATTATCGAATCTGAGTTCTTGAAGATTATGTTATAATGTGATATGTTCTGTGTATTTATAAAATGCATTTAAAATTTGATATTAATTGGATATTTTCGCTGGACTATTTATTGCTTGATTACATGATTAAATTTTAGTTTAATAATTTTACGTCAATTTATACCTATATAAAGAATCATGACTTATTAATTTATACATAGTTTCGAATTAGTTTTCTTAGTACTTAATTTGACTTATATTGTTTAAATAACTATAATTGTATACTCTATATAGGTGAACGAAGTCCATTTTAGAATTTGTTGACAAATTGTGTGTTATCCACTATTTAAGTACCTACTGTAAATTAGATGTATAATACTTGTCAATTTTTATAATATCTGTGATCATTACTACCAAATGAAGTAACAATTATATGTATGTGTAACTACAGTGTTGTTTTTTTAGAAGTCTATATGTTAGATTTCTGATTGCGATACTATATTTCTTTTAAACAAAAGAGATGAATGACATGGATATATTTGAGTTTTTCTAAAATTATTCAATAAATCGGAAAAACCTATTTTAAATAATTCACTACGGCCGTGGTCGCTGGCCGTCACATTTGTTAGGAACCTAATGTTTTTGTAATGGTTAAAATTCGCGTTCGTGTCATAGTAAGTACTTGGGAGGTAAACCTTTCAATGAAATAGTTCTTCATAATTGTGCTAGTAAACCAACGATTTGTAAACTTTTAGGTTGGAATCATGATATTTTTAGGTTACTTCCTCGTGTACGTTGTGCGGTATAACCTCAGCGTGCATATTGTAGACATGGTGCAAGTGACGAAAAGGACACCTGCTTTAAATTTCACGTACACTGCCAAAATGAGGACGCCCCTAACAGGACGATCAGGGGTACGCGGGGGCCCATTGAACATTTTATTCATCAACGTGCAATATACACACCTTAGTATTAACAACCAATGTAACGATTAAATTCAACATTAGTACATCTTTATGAGTAAGAGATGTACTAGCTGGGACTAAATAAAAATAAACCGGCGTATGTTAGAACCGTGAGCTTATATCCTGGAGTGCAGGTGTTTCATTTCCGGGTGACATAGCGATCGATTGCCTTGTCTATGCCAAAAATGATACTTATTAAAAACTGCAAGCGCTAACTAGCTTGATAAATTAACGAAAAAAAAGTCATATCGATTTAAAGTTTTTTAGTTAGATCGTCAAAGTAGTTCATAGGATAAATTATTTTGTCAAATTACTAATAATTCCGTTAATAATACTCGCACAAAATAATGTAGGGAATTTTACGGACCTATAATATCGAGACGCTACTTTTACGTTAAAGCATTTTACAGAATTTCATCGAAGTAATATATTGGAGTGAAATGAAAATTGCTCAGCTGTTTGCCGCCTATCATATCGGATACTGCATTTGTTTTCCCATATTTCACAATATTGGCGACCGGTGAGTTCAATATGAATTTGCGAAGTACCACCGTAACGCCCACATTCCCCACTCCGTGCACTTAGACACAAAGACTTAGTCCTTATTAGCGACTGGTCTGTGATATGTTTCCGGTTGCAGACCACTTCTAATAAAGGTTGAACAAAAACCGAGTGTGAAGGAAGTTTCCGTGTAATGACATCGGTCCATGTTAGGATGTTCAATGTTATTTACACGGTATTTGTGTGAACTAGATTATTAGATCTATTGACAACACTGAGTTGACTGGCATCCGGTTCAGTGAGCGGCCAAATTTTTTGTGCGTACATAAAGATTTTGATTTTTTGTATTAATTAATTAATATTTCTTCACTAGTTGTTCGCACACTTGGTTCCTTACATTATTTACTATTAATATCAAGGTGTTTGGGATGAACATTCTCGAATCGCCTTGGATTACAGCCATACTTATGGCATTACAATACACTATTTGGAGTTTTCAGGCTCGGACCGACGTGGATTGTTGGCATAGCTGGCTTTTCATCCGGTGTGTTGAACTGCCTGACCCCAGCCTCCGTCTATTGCAACTACTGGTTGTTGTTCATTGTTCGCATTCTGAGCGGCTTCTGTGCGGTTAGTTTTGTGGTTAACTTCATTTCGTCGTGTTTTAAGTATTGCGTCGCACTTCTCTTAAATTCAATTGTCTTGCATGCTAATAATACACGAATTATATTTTATTTACGTTTTATTTAATGGTATTTATATGCAACATTTCACGTTTCTTTTTAATTCGACACTTTCAATTCAAACTCGTGTTAATTCACCAATATTTCATCTCGGTTCTGTGTGTATGAAAATATAATGAAAGAGAATGTTTTAATATTAATTTAGGGTGCAATGCAGCCGAGTATGGTGCAAGTGCTAAGACATTGGGTCCCACCGGTAGAAAGAAATCACTTCATGTGGGCCTACTGCGGTGAGTGCATCATTCGTGACAACTCTGTTCAAACGATAAAGTTCCGTTGGTATCGTTCATTTTTTGTTAGAACGTGTGACAAGATCCAGCACGAATGATTTGTGGAGCGTACAGTTTTCGAACTGTAATTTTTCAACTGTTCCAAACCTAGTTAATTCGTTGTCGACTTTTAATTAAGCTAATGTTTCAAATGGACTTTCTCTGCTAGGTATCACTATCGGAACCTGTTCGACTTTCCTTATGTGCGCTGCTATACATCTTTATTCTCGCTGGCCAGTTGGGTTCTACGTGTGTGGCGCGGTGCAAGTGGCCTGGGCCGCGGCGTGGATCTGCGCGGTAACGGACTGCCCGGCGAAACATTCCTTTATATCGAAAGCAGAATTAACATATTTGACAAACACCATTGGCACCGTTTTCACTATTAAGGTTATTTACCTTCCATTTTATTATGCTATTATTTGAACTTATTAGTACCAAGCCGTTCGAAGAAGAGGTGTATTGTAGTTGCGGGTCGTATTTTACTTTGTCGTATTAGGTTTTTTGTCACTATGAACGTGTAGTAAAGTAATATTATTAAATGAATAGTTTTCCGTATTTGTATAAGTAGGTATACGATTTGTATATAAATACCTACAGATATATTTTCCACTGGGTTCCACTTTCGGTTAGCTGCTGCGACTGCAACTTACTATCACGTTGGTCTAAGAATGTTTGGTCGACAACAAAATAACCTCATTTCGTAAAAGCCATTGATGTTTTTATTTCAAAATGAAAATGCATTTTTCAGCTTACTAATGCTCAAGCTCCATGGAAATTAATACTGAAGTCAGTTCCGTTTTGGACTCTCAACATCGTACACTTCGGATATGCTTGGATGATCATTGCAATGTGTCTCCACGGCCCGTTGTATTACGCAATGATACTTCAGTATAGTATTTATAACGTAAATATATTCAAGAGTAGTTCGTATTTGTATATAAATATTGAGGAAGGTTATAAAATGTGAGTAACAGGTCAGATCGTCTAGATTACCAGGAAAATATTGAGGTTTTAAACAATCTGTTAGGTAAGACGGGAGCCTTCAACACGTGTTCTGTCATTTCTGTCTCAAAGAGGACGACGGCTATATTTGAAGTTTATGGCTATTTTAAAGAAAGTGTATTAGGTCTCATAAAGAAGATCGTTAAGGGAAGAAGAGAAAGAAGTTGGATTGTTAGTTCTTTATCATAACTAAATTCATGGTTCCAAGAATAATGTTAGTTCTACTGAGGCGGTCTATGTATACCTACCTATTATAAAAGAGATCAAGTGTCGGAAAACTCGCTATTTCTACGGGAACGTTAGTTCTTATTAAACATAGGATGTTGGTTCTATTTAGGGTCCAATACAGATTTAAACGTGTTACGGCGACTATTTAAGGTTATATTGTTTCCGGTTAGTGGTACATTATTAAAATAAGTCTTAGGGATGTTATAAGTTGGAAAGACTTTAAATGGGCATAAAACGGGAAGTTGAGAGCTTAATGTCATCGGTGCAATCATAAAAATTAAAGCCTATACTTATAAAATTTCATTGTTACGTTTAGTTCAATTATTATTACTAACTTTATAAAGTATATTCGCAGGCAGCAGCTCTAACGGCTTTGCCGTTTTTCTTGCGCCTGGTTTTAGGCACAATAGTTATTCAGATGTTCCATTGGTACAAGCACTCTGCGAAAATAAAGAAAGTTAAGCACATACGGAAATACATTGTTATTGTTTGTAAGTAGATCGTTTCATCAGCGGTCAGTACAATAGACATTACGCAATTTACGTAAAAATTCAGTAATAACTAAGTAGTTATACAAAAGTTTCATGAATTCATTGAATGTTGGTAAGAAACAAAATATTTTTTTTTATTTAGCAAGGCTTAGTCATCTTATACGTAACGTTACTTAATAAATACTAAATTAGTTGTAATTAGGTTTTACATTTTAATTATGACGCCATGTTCACCACTCGCTGGTTGTCTTAGAGTCTACCAATCATGACTTGAGAACATTAATAGTTCGTTTTTATAACATCTAAGCGATATCTAATTATCGGGAATTATTATAGATTTACAACATTTTAAATTTATGAACGGATTTCTATTTGATAAGCGGAAGTTCGCGACAGGCTGTTAATTGTAGCCATTAGCCTTCCGCAATACTTCTACAGCAAATCGATAGAAATAAAACAATTATTTGTATATTTCTCAAGCGCACGTGATCCCGGGCTTGCTGGTCCTGTCCATGTGGATGTTTACCTCGCTTCCCGGTCCCATTGTATTGACTATAGCTATTATGCTCACAGCAGCCGGAATGGATCTCACACTGGATATCTGTTACGTTAGTTTAATTTATGATAAAATAGGCGAGGACATTTATTTATACTCTACACCGGTAGCAGCAACATATGATATCACATCTCATAATCAACCTGTCACAGTCCACGGCTAGATTTTGCCTATTATCTTCATGCTGAGCATGCGGGTTGGGATTGCAGAGTATAGCTTCACGCACCGCCCACGCTACTGCTATCGGTTGCCAGGACATTGAGCTATACCTAAGCAGGCAGCAAAGTACCGCGACCAGACGTCGCCAGAGTCTCATCCAATATACAGCAGGTTCGGGCAGGTGTGGTTGGCGAGGAGTCAGGAAGAGCTAAAAATAAACCTTACTCCTCGATATTACCATGGCAATCGTTAAATATTAGGTGGTCAAAAGGCGGCCTTATCTCTAACGAAGCAATATCTTTCAAGCAATGATCATCCATACCTATTGATATATGTAGTAAATTAGCGTGACGTCTACTTACTAACAATAAATGATAATAACTTTGACAAACAGAAGGCAGAATTACAAAACGCCTAATTACTTTTGACCTACTTATTTAAATTTTTTATCCTGTTGTCCTGTGTTTATAATATTTTAAACTAACTAACCTTTTGTTATTTCAGGAACTATCACCGACTTACGCCAATTCAATAAACACAGTGATCAGAATAATCGGCAACTCAGCTGGCATTATAGTTTCGTTATGGGTTGGACATGTTTCACAAAGATATAAAGTTGGTTATTTTTTCAATCAATTTGTGCCTATTACGACATGTCGTCGTACTGCTTTCGTCATGTTGTCGTATTGTTCTAAAAACTTACTTCCAGGACACGCCAAAAGTGTGGAAACATATATGGTGTTTTCATGGAATAGTGCTATGTTTAAGCGGAGTTATATTTTTAATTTGGGGGGACACCTCCCAGCAACCGTGGAATAATATGAAAAGCAGGTATCCATGCTGTCCGGGTTTTTTTTATATTTCGTGCAATAATATAGTATCATAAGATAAGCCGAGTGAAACATTATATTTGCGACAGGCCGCGAAGAAAACAAATAATCACCAAACCGAAACCTTCAATCATGTCCAACATAACTGAAGCTGAAGAAGTTGAATCCTGGTAAGTATGGTATTTTCAGGACTTGGGTCACATATTAATAATTAAAAGGAATTACTATTCTATCCGTTGTATGTAGCTAACAGTTGTACTGAAGAAGGCTTGATCACTTCTAATACAGAAGTGGCTAGTCAGTTTGAAAGATTTTTTACAAATATTCCTCTTAAAACTACACAGTCC
>DWME01006452.1:0-13634 GCA_018244795.1 Parelbella ahira ahira | reverse complement strand
TTACTTCGTTCGAATTTTGTTTTTTTTTTTATCGTTAGATTCTGTTAGTATCGAAGGCCATTTCATGCAAATTAATCGCACATATATTAATGCGAATCTAGTCTAGAGTTGAGTTTTTTCACAGGTACTTTCGTTAGCTATCACAGTCCTCCCAAACGACGATTTACGATATTACCCTCTTGCGTTCGTTTTGCGAAAATTATCGCAAGCACGTATAGAAACATGTAGATTCAGATACTCTATTCGCCGCTTTTTATAACTTGTATTCTTCTTCTTTCTTTTCCTTCTTTCTACTTCCATTCTTTGTAAGATTTGACACAAAGATAGTTTTAATCTGCAGGATGGTAGTATGGTATAATAATTATGCCGTCATAGTACATCCACGATATCGGTTGAAACAAAGGCTACAATTTGGACCGGTAAATTGGGGTAAATATTAATTAAACAGGCCATTAACACCAATTACTGTTATTATAAATTTTAACCCAAAATATTTATGTACGTATATCACATTTTCGTTCAAATTAAAAGTTTATCCGATCGACAAAAAAGGATCAATTTAATCATAACTACAAAATTTACTCTTTTATCTAATATGTATGTGCACTACACACACAAAACGAACGGAAATTTGCCGTTTTCCTTCACCTGTATAGGCCTCTATATAGGAGATAAATATTTGTACCGATAGTGTGACTTAAAATTAGGTACGTTGGCAGAATAAATTGATGAAATGAAACTTGGTTGCTACGTGATCACTGACGAGTAGCTGCACTCACACAATCGTCTTCACTGCCAGTCTGCATATATGCACACAGGTACACCGCGTATGCACAGCAGTCATTTGAATGTTAGCGGTCGTGGGTCTACTGATTTGAAGCCGAGTGCACCCTTTTTACCACGCTTATATTTTCGTCTTATATTTACAATCACTTTTCAAGGTACTGTAGATTTAAAAAATTTAAAACCTATTAATTAATAATCATTTTCTCAAATAGTGCATCAATATCGTTTGTGAACACTACACGCAAATGTTTCTAGAACAACATAATTTCAATATCTATAAGGTATATTATACTCATATTTAATGAACATTACTTCCCTCGGGCTATGGTAATTGGGGAGAAAAATGCCGACAGAAAAACTCGGGACGGATTTCCTTGCTTTCAATTATTGTACCATTTTGCAACGATTCTGTATGCTGCAGAACGTTAAGAAATTAAAGAAAACTTAAGGAATTCTTATCTTCAGAACTTTTGATCGCAAACTAGAGTTCCTGTGGCGTAGTAACCATGAACTTGAAAAACTATAATGCATGTATTTCTTCATATAAATATATAATATTTTTTTGCACTCAGACAGAAAAATACTTTTACAGTAAAAACAGACGAATATATGTCCAGGGCGGGAATCGAACCCACAACGTGTCTTAATAGTAAGGTTCACTAACCATTAGAGCAAGCAACGGCGTCGGCGATGTTTAAATTATGAAGTCCAGTAAATGAGGGCAACGTTGCAAGTGATGTATAGTTAAATAACAACATTGAAATTACACTAAAAAACTGCAGGTTTTCTATTACCATTAAACGTGTAAGTAGTGGCCGGCAGAATGTCACGTCGGGACGCGCTGCCCGCGCCGCGCCGGCTCAATGTTATAACAGTAAAGAATTCTCTCAAGTACTTAGGGCTTGGAAGCCTTACGTGTACCCTTTGTTAAGATGCCCGCGAACTTAAATTAAGAAAATAATTTTATATAAAATATTTCTGGTAATAATTTATTATTTAATATCTTCTGTGTAGAATGCTTCATTTGAGAATTATAATGTAAATCTAGTGAACACGTAATAGCAATAAGATTTGGCATCTCAAATCCATCGGTATAAAATTTAAAAATACAAATGTTACCCAATTATTTGACAATAATTCTTTATGTAGATGCGTAAGTTACATGGCATATGACTTGAATTATATTAAAAATCAAGCTGGGAAAAGGCAGCGTTGGAATAAATATGAAATAAATGAACCAGGAAACGTATTGTAAACATCTTTATTGAGACAGTCAACATTTTTCTTTCATATCGACGTACCGTACGTCATCCTTTAATACAATCGAGGGACGAACGTGTGTACTATTTCTTTTTTCAAATTCGTGGAACGTGTGAAATGGTCTCGCGGTACTCATATAGGTACATATGTAACTCGTCTCAACAATTTGTCCTCTCTAATGTACCGCTCGCACGATCACAATAGGTATTTAACATATTATATTATTGCATATATGCATTTAATTCGAAGCATTATATTTACAGATTACCATATTATTAGTAGATATATATGACAAAGTTTCAATTTCCTTGTAGCTAAAAGAGAACGATGTGAACTTCAAGTTTAAGCGTTAGTTTACAGCTTTCGCTTTTCAAGCGAAATAATTTATAGTGATTAATTATTACATTGTATTACATTTCTCGGATAAAATTGGAGTATTTAGTAACAAGCGTGACTTTCAGATATAAAGTCAAAGCTGAAAGGCGTGGTACGTTTTTATTCTGGACGATAAATGAAACAACTTGAAGTAGTTTTCGAATATCATCGAACAAAAGTGACCTACCGTTCGGACCTAGTACGCGTTGAGGTCTGCGAGAGCAGACCCCAACGACACGACAAGCTCGTACTGCATCATTCTTCTGTTCCCGTTCATCAAATGATGACCTCACTGTACAACTGGCGGAGTGTAAGGTATTAAAGTGTTCTACGACCTTCTGTTGGAGACAATATCAGTAAATCTTGTTTTATATGTACAATTACAACAAATAATACGTGTATTGTTATTATAGGAACTATGTACATAACGAACGATAGTAAACTTTCCTGTACTTGTAAATAATTTAGAATGAAATATGATCACAGAGTTTAATTAGCATTTACTTATCTTTTCTTTATTACTTAATTACTTGGACTACTTAATATCAGTAAAATATGCTGTGAAATCTTTTGTAAAAAGTTGAAGATAATTATTGTAATGAATGTCGTAAGAAAATAGTGTGTATTTAGCACTAAATAATATAGGTATATTAATGAGTTTTCAAGTATTTTCAAACAAATGCAAAATCTTGAACAAAGTAATTGCCCAAATAAAATACTTAATTAACTTTTCCTCTTAAGAATTAAATACCAAGTTAATCGATAAACGCATACGCTTGGATGAAATTTTATTGAAAACTAGCTGTGCCCGTGACTTCGTTCGCGTGGAATTTAATAAAAAAGTTATTGTTCAGTTACTGCGCAGTGGTGCCATGCGCGTGCGCTGCGCGCGGTACTGGACAGTACTTGGACATTACTTTATTTTATAATTCTAAAATTAAAATAAAGCTATCTGCCAGTGAAAGTAACTTCAAAATCGGGCCAGGCGTTGAAGAGATTAGCCGGAACAAACTAAAAGACAGACAAAATTTGTAAAAAATGTTATTTTGGTATATGTGTGTACCGTGAATACATACATAAGTATTTAGTAAAAAGCGGTTATTTTAATATTATAAACAGACACTTTAATTTTACTTATTTGTCTAGATGAAGATATACTGCTTTTGTTACCTACTCAAACATCAGAAAATGGAATATTGCTCGCGCCAGTAAAAAATGAACTTGACCTTGGTGAAATCATTACTTTTAATTGTTTATAAATTTCGTTTGAGTTATTAACCATTGCTACAAGATCCCTGACGTGTCGTAAGGGAATTATGTATGTATACTTAGAATTATGTATGTAGGTATACTTGTATTATAACACAATATGGAATCGTAAAACTTGAAAATGAATTTAAAAGTTTATGGACACGCTTTAACGCTATGGAGAACGATCTTTAGCAACGTGAATTGTACTTAACTAGCTCTCTGCTAATATCTGCTGCAGAACGGACCTCGCTAATTACAGATCTTGGGGGTTGTGACTATTGAAATTTGGAAAGTTTAACTTCACCCCCTTTAACTATCTTTTTCGTGCTGGCACTTATTTTAACGGATAATTTCTAACTTATAGTTTTTCAATATTAAATATATTTTTTTACAGTTGGGTTATTTTATAGCGAGATAAAAATCCAAAAATGAAAAAGTCAAACTAAAGAAACCTTTAACATTTTCCAATTACACAGATTTTTAACATAAACAACAATCCTTATAAGTGTACATTATTATACACTACGTATCATAACGAATGCTATATAATAACGTTATACGATCACAAGGAAGCCTTTACCCTTCACAACGTCTCTTACAAATTATATACTAGCAGCTACAAGTTATTTGCTATCTATATACAATTATCTTCACTAAATGTCTTTCAATTTCAATAAAATTAAATTATCGGCAACACGTATAAGTTTAATATATCATTTATACAATTTTCATTATTACAAGATCAACACTCAGCAACAAGATAGCACTGCTACACAAAATAAAGTTCACATCAATTATACACAGGAATTCCCAAGTTTTCAGAACAATTTTCTTAGAATAACAATGTGTAAAGTCTCAATAATATGCGGCATTAAGCGTATAAGATTTTTAAATTTCGAATGAAATATAGCGCAAGCCCTATCATCGTACATAATATTTAAATTGAAAGAAACAAATATTGATCATTAACTAAATTAAGATTGCACTCAGAAATAATAAGTGATGACCATAGTCTGATACAAAGAATAGAATATAGCACACAAATAAAAAAGAAAAGAAATCACGTAAAAAAACGTAACAGCACGCCTCCCATGTATAGTACACTCCCATGTTTGACAAGTTACGTTAACGTCCCATGGAATAGGTGGCGAGCCTATTGCCATACACCGGACACAATTCCAGACTCAAAGTCACTACTAGAAATTCTTAATTAGAAAAATCCAATATGACCCGACCCGGAATTTGAACCCAGGACCTCCCGATCGGCAGTCGTGTTTGCAACCACTCGACCAACGAGGCAGTCAAGAAATCAAATGAATTAAGAAAATAGTATTATTGCAACTTAGTTACATTTTGAAATAATCTTATAATATACCGCTTAACCTTTTCTCGTATCATTCTAAACGATTTATTATCGATCGATTCGAATCGATCGATAATGTATAATATGTAACAAATTTCTAAATTTAGAAAAAGCTACCGATGCGGCACTTTAAGCTATTTCCAGTCGAGCAACATTTATATTTGATAAAACAAACTTTCATTACGTAAATATGTACACTTTAAATTCTGAGTTAAAAAATTGAAGGAAACACTATGATATGCATTTTTAACTATAAACATTTATATATTAAAACTCTAATGTCCCTTAACTACAAATCACAGTAAAGACTAGCTTTATATGTATATGTACAAACTAACATGTCGTTATAAATATTGAAAGGTTTTGAAAGTTTGAAATAAGATAGGTGCATTAGCTTCGGCTTCTGAACTTCACAAACATGTACATTTATTTTGTTCTGTTTCGTGTTTCATAAAATTGTTTTTCTGTCAAACACTTAGTAATATTGTCTCTAATCCTCGATTAGTTTTGTTCTTGTATTTCTATACTGTCTTTTCACTTCTTTCTTAACGAAGTTTATCATTCATACCTTTCGCTTTTTTATAATTACCACACAATTACGCATTTTTATAATTCACGTCAATTCCATTTTCTTCCGAGTACTTATCATTCATTCTTTTATGCCTTTCTACATTATCTGTCATAATATTTATGGAACTACGGTGTAGATCAATATTTGATACCACAAATGTGTTATATCTACATATATAATTTTGTCCACAGAGATATTTGTCTTAAAAACCATTGGAGCATCTTTTGAGACCGAAGCTATATGATACGACCAAATTAGCGACGATTTTGTAAGAAACTTGCGACAAGAACAACAAGTAATGCAAACAAGTTGTCTTTGAGCTGGCTTGAAGTTACATCAACGTGTTACTTAATCTGATCCGAACATTCGCCTTACGATGTTTACAATTCTGTAACTATTGATTTATCGCCTTGTTTGTATGAAGAATGTAAAACTTGAAATATTACGGTAGACACCCACATCATTTTCTAATACGATGTTCACCTAAAACAAATATCAATATCTCTAATTATTCTAACGCTAAACGAAAGTTATAAATAAAATATACTGTTATTAGATAATTAAACATAACCAACATTAAATAATAATGCTAATAAATTGAACACAAGTAATAATGAAACTATAGATTTTTTACAAAATCTTAATACAAGAAATGGAATGTAACTGCAGTCTTCAAATTACACGGTGACCTCTTCTGTGAAGCGACTTTTGTCATCTAAGTTGATAACAATAGCATGAGTCCTCGCGTGACCTGACCTAACACCTTTAACAGTTTCAGTGCTACTTGGACTGGATCTCACTTCACTCTTATCACTTCTACCGTAACCGTTTCTGCTTGTTGCTACATCAGGCGGTCTTATATCACCACAGTTCGCTTCACCGGATATCTTGAACACTCCATTTTGTTTGTCATCTTTTTCTTCTTCACTTGGTTCAGGCTTGCGTTTTGGAGAATCTGTTGTGATGTCTGTTTGACTTTGCTCTGCGTTGCTGTTCTCAGCGCTTTTGGTGGGTGTAAACATTTTATGTCGGTACGCTGGTGGAGCTTCAAACGGTAGGTCTCTGCCGCTACTGCTGGATTCCTCGGCGGGTGTTACTGTACACATAAGTCTGTCTGCTACTGCGCTAAATACGGTATTAAGCTTTAATGGAGCGGAATGATCAGACGTTGTTGGTTTTCGTTCATGCAAGGCTGCTGCATCTTGCATAGCTGTGATACGCCGACCAATTTGGGCTCCCGCACCACAACGTTCTCGGAGTTTATCGAGCTGATTGAGAATTTTTCTGAACTCCTCCTATTTGGGAAATGAAAACGAATGGTGAATGTAGAAGTAGCAGATGAGGTATGGTAAGATAGAAATACTAGGCACTCGGTTTTTTTTGTCTACCGAGTGAGAGGCTCGCCGTGTCGGTAGATATACAAATTTGAAATTAAAATGTTCAACAATTCACTGTTGATTATTTTTGTTAGAGTTTTATTCATTTATTAACTAAATCATTCATAGCACGCATCGTGACTAATACCATTTATATTTCCACGACTATACCAGGTTTACTTGAAAAACTATAAAGATCTAGCACATTGTAATTAATCATAGCTAATTGTAGCAGCTAAAGCGAAAATTTTTAGTTTTGACGTTTACAATTTAAAACCCAAGTAGGTACGTCACTATGTAAATTCTTCTTTATTCACTTTTGAATACTCTTAAGATCGTTCAATAACGTTGCTACCATTGATGAATAATTTAAACCATCTTGTGTGTCAATTTGTGTCCACTAGTCTTTAAACCGCAATACAACAAGACTGTTCTCTGTTCTTTAATGGCAAACAAAGGTGTACCGGTGGTGTTCTTGCAGTCGTACTATGATTAGAGTTAAACTTTAAACGAAGGAACCCTTCATACGTGCCAAATTGAAGGAAACTATATTAAGTTATTTACCTCTAACTCCCTCTCAGTCATATTGTCACAGAACCTGGCACCCCGATTCGTAGTCATGGTGTAGGTGGAGTCAGCAGGGCGAGACCTGAACTTGCCGGTCTTCTCCCTGTCATCTTTGCCATGGCCTTTATACACCATGTATGCCTGACAGAACAATATAAATAAAATATTTCATAAGTATCCTGCAATTAAGTTATTTTATGCTGAGCTAAAATAAGAGCATTTATATATTTTAATTAATATTAACTATAATCTCTAGGAGAAACTTTATGTCAGAAATGTCGACCAAACTTGCTCTCTGGGGACCAAAGGGCTGGCAGTTATTTCGCACAGAGGCTTAGCCTTATAATTTAGCGAGGTATTGCTGCCAGTATTTTGGGAACCATGCCCCACAAGGACATTTTAGACGAACTTTTCTTAATAAATATTGTTTATTGTTATTTGTTTTTTATATTATTATTTTCAAAATGTCTTATTTTTTAAATAATATAATATTTATTATCTTTAGGACTTTTAAACGAATTGAGAAAAATGGTAGTAGGTTGGCTATCCTGAATGAAAAGTTTGTAGAAAATCTAGAAAGTGTATGGTACGAACGAACATACGGTATATTGGACCATATTATGTTGGACCGGTACATGGCAATATGGTTGGAACGTTCCAATTAACTCGACTAGGGCATTTACTCAAACAGTTTCACAGAACACGATTAAACGTGGTTCTAATTAAATTTCATATATCATGTTCGCGCAGGCTTGATAAAAAAGACGTTTTCTCGAGTAGGTTTCGAGGTTGCTTCGTTGATTCGAACTCAGTGAAAGCGGAAACCCGTCCACTTGTTAATTAGTAACTCGGTATTAACTATGACCCTGTGTTATCAAAGCTGTAACTCGCCGGTACTATAGCTCATTAATGAAATCGTTAAGACCTCTGTTAATAGTCGTATATTTATGGCTTACCGAAAGATTTACTAGTATTGTGAGACGTAGAGATAGTAATTTATTTGGTGAAAATTAGACGGACATGTTTTTCCACAAATATGTAGAATTGGGCAAAAACAAAGGTAGCGTCAATGCAATGTATGGGTTAGTCAAAAATATTTTGATAGTCGGTGTATCTGATAAATATTGTACACATGTTCACTCGACAGTGACTACAGTAGTTGATTTCTATTAATACATTTTTGACACATAAACAATTCGGATGTACTCGAAACTGAATTATGTGGAGAGGGACAATTATTAATATTTTACAGAAGGATTTGTAATTTTTCGAAATAAATCGTTGACCAAAATCTAAGCATTTGTTTTTGCATAAAATTGTCGAGTTATTACTTACCTTACTTCCAAAAATAAAACATAGCAGTAAGGTGACCGTTAGTTGTGTGTGGCAGAAGAATATTATGTACAAGAGGTCCGGGTTCGCCGGGGACTGTAGGAACAACCTGCGAAGAGATAATTTTATTAATATCACATCATTAACAAAACTTTATTACGGTGGGATGACGATCTGCGACATGCTGCAGGCAGAATCTGGGTGCGGAAAATCGCAGACAGGGCGCAATGGTGTTCATTGGGGGAGGCCTAGCCGAGGTCTAGCCGTGGGTTGAAATAGGCTAAAGATGCTGATACTGATGATGATGAATAAAACTTCACAGCGATCGTATCCGAGGAGTGGTTTTGTAACTGACTTATATTGACTTCAGATAAATAGGATAGCCGTTGCTTTTTTTGCATTGAACTGCAGCATAAAACCAACATTGGAATGGGTGACACTAATGAAATTTTAAAAGAAAAATTAAAATCTTTGCGGCATTACACCGTACCCAGCGGAATGACCTAGATTACCTTCGACACGAACGAGTTCCGTGAAAAAGTTAGAACAGAATAGCGCGGCGAAGATAAATGATGCAATTAGTTCCTGTGCTACGACTTTATTTCTGGTTATATATTTCTGGACAAAATCTCTTCCCCCTATATAAAGACTACATAATTTTAAATGTTTGCAAAGTCAAGTATGTACGTTTTTCGAAGTGAAATATATATTTTTTAAATATCTATCTACATCTATAACTCCTATTCTCACTTTCAATCTTACTGGAATAAGATTGTCTTGTAAGGATTGCATTACTTCGCAGGTCTCGTGGGCTGTGGCTTTCTCATAGTTACCCTAAAAAATCAGTAAATAATAAGTTTTCGTACTGAACTTAAACTTTGGACATCTAAATATACGAGTTTTTAGCTTAAGAACTTTGTAAATTACTTTCAAACTAAGGAACTAATTAATAGAGGTTGTCGCTTAAGAGCTTTTTCTAAACGCTGGATTTTGTATCGTTACAAGCGAGACAGGTGAATTGGTAAGAGGGGGTATAAAATAAATTTTGCTGTTAGGCAGCAGAGCTTGTGCCGTCAACATGTAAATTGTATTGTGTTTGTAACGTGTACTAACCCAATAAGAATTCTAAGTGTTCGATTATTTAATTACGTATATAATTGTGTTAGAAATATTGTGACTGAGTAAAGTAACTAGACCCATTTATATTCATTGAATATTATGTAAAAACATGTATGTTTCATGTAATTTTTTAACTTTTTACAAATGTTAATCACATGCTTTACATATTGTAAACATAATTTAAAAAAAGCATTCATATTTCAGATACGAGTAGGAAAATTACTTTTTTCTATGTAAATGTTGACTTATAAACCTCATGACAATAAAGTATTTTAAGACGTCCAAGTCTTGCGCAGTCGCGGAGTCCCGTGCGTTAAAGTAGAATGTAAAAGGGTTAAAACTAACCACAAATATTGAAGTCCTCTCCGCTTAATGAAAAAAAAATTTGTTAAACTGAGCTTAGTCAGTGAGCCAATTATAAGTTAAATTTTCTCACAGCAACTTAGTACAAAGAACATAATTTGCGATCCAAAGTTTTTGACTTTGCTCTAACTTTATTCGCGAATTCAACCTTTTATGATAATATTAATTTATTGAAGTTTTCCCGTTCAGTTATTGTTCTTCTTAGTAGTTTATTGTCGGTTGAGTACAATCAAAAAGTTTGTAATCTTCCACGCATGTGTTCGCTAATCGGAACAAGTTGGAACCTGTCGACCGCTGCCTCGGTCGAAACTCGAGGGAGACCTAATCGTTAGGTGTCCAAGCAACATTTTCACATTCTAAAGCAAACAGCTGCCAATTACCATCAACACCATTTAACATTGGATTGTAAATCGCTGAAAACGTTTCAATGACATTAATTTGTTTATTGAAGCTAAGGAAAAGAGAAAAACACTTTAAAGAGCAGAAAAAGTAATCAAAATGTCAATTAGCCGCACTAATGGCTTTCATTGCGCTACAGGCTCTCATCAAATTGACGATGTGAAATAAAATATATTTTCTTGGCTACAGAAGTGCCTTTTTTTTCTATCTAAGTGTGTGCACACTCAGTTCCGTTGTGTCCTTTCCTATTCATTCGGCACTCTAAAGGCACGTCCGGGTGAAGTGTACAACGTGCATGCTAAGACTGCACTTTGCACCGACAAGTAATTGTCGGACTCAAAAAGAAACTAGAATCAGATGAAGATACTGATAATATGGAGCACGGAATTTATTCTGTGTGCTTAAAATTATCTATTTAAGCATATAATAGCGGAGCTTACATAAAGCCTACATACATTTAGTGGGCTGCTAGTGCCATCTAGGCTTCGAATAGTTTGGGATGACATGGCTATGTGTGTAGTAGGGGAGCCCAAGAAGGGATTCCGGGATTTACTAAAGCGTGGCAGATTAACATACAGTGGGATACCTTTTACCTAGTCGAGTGCCTCCACCAAATATGAGCTCTATATACATATATGGCCGCCCGTCAAGAATAATGGAACAGATTAGTAAAAAAAATTGATCATTAGAAATTTAGGAGTGACGTAAAAAAGGGGGAGGGTTACAAACTTGTAAAAAAAACGCCAACTTGACATTCTCGAGCGTGGCTAAATTTTTTTTTAACGTAATATAAAAAAAACGTAACATAACGCCTGTAATCCCCGAAGGGGTAGGCAGAGGGTACTACACCCCCGCGTTTCACCAGTTCCGTTTAAGTCCCATGGAATAGGTGGTGGGTCTATTGCTATACCTACACCGGGCACAGTTCCAGACTCCGAGCCACTAACAGAAATTTTAAATTAGAAAAGTCTAATAGCACTCGATTCTGGATTTTAACCCTCTTCTCTCTCCCTCCCACTCTACCAACGAGGCAGTCAACGCAACTTTAAATATGTAATATAATGTAAATAACTTTTTGAAAATTGTTTGCGTTCTCGGGGATTTGAATCCAGGAGCTCCCGATTGACAGTCGCGCTTGCAACCACTCTGCCAACGAGGCAGAAAAGAAAATGTTTTATTCTACAAACCAGCAAACATTTTAAATAAAATAACTTAAAAATGAATCACCTATTTTTATAACGTAAGCGATTGAATCCTATCGCATAGGCATATATAGTATGTGTGATGTTTGTGTTTGTAAAATAAAACGAAGTGAGATATTGTCTGGCGTTCAGTAGTAGGTTCGGTATCGTTGCGCTGAGCAATAAGTACTTCGCTCCGCTTATAAATCAACGCTACAATAAACTCCGTAGCGCCGTGATTCAGCGTAGCAGCGCAGCGAGCGCCGAGCAATAAGGTTCATTCCACGGGTGGTTTGTTTGCTTTCCGTTAATGTTTACGTCGAGTTTGACGAAGGCTGGTACATTTGCTGGCCTTTTATTTCTATACTGCAAAGGGAATCTTTGATTGGGCTTCACAGTGTTGTTGTACCAATTTTTATCTTCAAAGTTTATAACAAGTAAATTGTAGAAGGTTCTAAATACGTATTAGCTGTGCATTAATACGAGGTTTTGTGATTTTCCCATATTTCTTTTCTGGTTCACGATGAAATCCAGCTAAAAAGTAATGTGCATATGGACATATATATGCGTAAAATGTTTTTTTTTAAATATTAAAGGCAAGGCAAACAGGCAGGTGGTCCACGTGATGATATGTGGTCACCGTCGCCTATAGACGTTTGCAACATTACGGGCTATCAAAGAACTAGGCGTATGTATGACCGAGCCGACAATAGGCCTCATGTTCATGTTAGTGGCCTCGCGCCCCTGCACGCTCGTTCCACCACGGAAATCACCAGGGTGCGGTTGACCCCGTGAGACTGCCCGGGGGTCCTTGAGGCCCGTAGACTCGTACCCATGCGGCAAAATATCCACCGCGGCGTACGAACGACCACTGCTGCTGCTGGGCTATAAATATGCAGCCTGCCTTGAAGGAATATTTTTTCAGGTTATAGAACGATTATAACGATATCAGCCAATTTTTATTTGGCTAAAAAGTGTTTTTCATCAAACTATAATATCCAGCACACCGAAGTATCATAGAGTAGCGAAGTCAATAAAAGTCACAATGAGTTAGAATCCATGTGAGAAATAATCCATATTTCCCTGTCCGTATAAATCAACGCTGCTATAAAATCCCAAGCGGTTTGATTTAGAGGAAGGACGTAACAATAGCGGTACTGCCGGTGAGCGCCCGCGCCGTGCTGCCACCTCTCGCTTACTTCTCGTTGCCATTTATTGAGCTCTGGTCGGAACCACTAAAACAATAGAACGTTTCAGACTTGCAGTGTTGAGCCCTTTATCAAATACATTTAAAATTACCTATTGCCATGGATGTAAATAATGTCAATAGTATAATCAGTAAGGTAGTTCATATTATTTTATTTAAAAACAGTTGTCGTTGTTGGTTCTTGTTTGTGTAATTGTACATAATCATGTAGCCGTATGTTTGTAAACCGATAAGTGATATATGAATAAATTTTTATTAAATGCACTTTGAACATATGTATTAAAACCATTTTTTGTTCTTTACGTGTGTCGTTGGTTAGCGGTTAATAAGATGATTAGGTAGTATTCTTTTCTATTAGTAATTTTAAAACAAAAACATTTGAATAAAAATAATAAATAATAATCGACTCATTTGTCATTCCACTGTTGGAATAGGAGTCTCCTCTCATATTGGGAGGGTTAAGGCCATAGTCTGCCACGCTGGC
>DWME01006451.1:0-13634 GCA_018244795.1 Parelbella ahira ahira | reverse complement strand
AACTATTTGTGTGGCAATTGTTCCCACTTAATATTTATAATGATGTTGTTAGTGAGAATTTTTCTAAAATGCTCTTTAAAATGCTCCGCTGTCAAAGTTTTAAATTCTATGTCTGATCACTGAATCATCACATCTTAGTGTAAAAGTATATTTATCATTATTTTAAATTATTTTCCTAGTTAACAACATAAATCTGGCACGGACAAACATAAATATGGTAAAGAAATATTGTTTTCATATTAAAGATATGAACATCATACAAAAAATGCTTATTGATGTAAAATTTAAAGTATTTATTGATGTTTCAAAGAAATTTATATATAAATCAAATCACACAGGAAAATGGTCATCCTTCCATTAGCTCAGTTCTGTTAGAATTGGTTAGGATAGGCCGACACACAAGAAAACAATTTAAACCAAATCAGCAGGTTAGCAAGTGCTGGGGGTAGTGTATCTTTATCATATTTTATTTATGGAAAACATGGTCACATCAATAATAATATTTCTAAAGGTATTTAAAATGCTTTAGATTGACTTTGGTTCTCATACCTTAACATTTAATTATTATAATTAGAACACCATTTTAGGGTAGATATTATCGATGATGATTACTAATAAATGTGATGGTTGTTGTTCATTATTATTAATGTGAAAGCTAGAAGTCTCCAATGTAGAAAAAGCAAATCATATCTACAAGGATAGACATCATTGGCACATCAGATTTTTTGTCTATCCACAAGGAAAAGCAGACAGTGCCAAAATGTTTCAGAGCTTGCCATACAATTAAGAATATCGATATTTTTTTATTTACAATGACATGACTGCCTCCTTGTTCGAGTGGTTGCAAGCGCGACTGCCGATCGAGAGGTCCTGGGTTCAAATCCCAGGACAGGTGCTATCAGATTTTTCTAATTTAGAATTTCTAATAGCAAGTCAGAGTCTGGAATTGTGTACCGTGTATGGCAATTGGCTCACCACCTATTCACTACTACACTCCTCTGCGTACAGGCGTAATGTTACATTTACAATCACATGAAGTACTGTTTAACAGCATTTTAATGATTAACCATAATGAAGTGTCCTACGTTCAAACATTTTATATTTTATTTTTCAGGGTTTCCTAGACCTCGACCAGGCTATGCTGGAGGAGGACATGCAGGAGAAGGTGGCCGGCAGCACGGCCGTCGTGGTGCTCATCAAGGACAACACGCTGTACTGTGCCAACGTGGGCGATTCGCGCGCAGTAGCCAGTGTCCGCGGCGGGGTGAGTACCTCGTAAACAGACTTTAATTGCTGTCTGGAAATCATTACCTGACTGGGTTTTTAAACATGGAAGAGACAATAGATCAACCTATATGTATGTCATGAGCTTAATGAAGAAACTGAATAGTTCCTAGTCAGTATGAATAATTACTAGTCACATTGGGCACACAATGCTAATGTTCATTATTTAGACTTTATGGTTTATCTGCTATTATTAGTCATAAGTTTGATTATATTTAGAAAAAAGTTTTTAAACATATATTAAATTACTGTTGCTTAGTTTATAAATTGATATTTAATTACTTTTCATACTTGGCATAACAGCAGCATGGTTCATTACAAAATTTTAATTAAACCTTTATTATTTTTCTGCCCTATAGATGAAATACATTATCCATAAAGACTGGTCAATTTGTACATTTCAGTATTTATTATCACTTTGTCTTCTCATAATGAGTATTTTTTAATCTGTAAAGGCATTATGAATAATTTTCTGTTAATTACTCGGTCCATAACATATTGATGCATGTTGGTGATGCCTGTAATTGAAGTGATACTTGAATGATTATTTAGTTAAAGAATAAATAAGATCAAAATCTGCTTTGCAATCACATAGAGCGAAGCAGATTTTGAGGTGTTCACTTTATTCCACTGGCTCATTACCTATTCCATGGTGCATTCCATTTGCTTGCCCCTGAGATATAAGCTTTATGTTTGTAGGTGTAAAATCTTCAAATAAATAAAAATAATAAAAGGAGAAAAAATATGATCCAGGTGGAGGTGCTGTCGTACGATCACAAGCCCAACAACGAGGAGGAGTTGCGGCGGATCACGGCGGGCGGCGGCTGGGTGCAGCTGAACAGGGTCAACGGCAACCTGGCGCTGTCGCGCGCGCTCGGCGACTACGTGTTCAAGCGCAACTACCGGATGTCGCCGCGGGATCAGATCGTCACAGGTGTCAACCGACTCATACATTTTGGGATATTTCCCCATACAGCCAAATAAAAATAAAAAAAAAATCCCAAAACTATCTTTGTAAGTGTACAATACCTTTTAATGTTCCTTTTGTTAATGTACTAAAATTAGTATTTGCTGAAATAAGTAAATCACAAAACAAAACACGATATACATACATAGTACATTACACTGACAAAATTTTGTATAGTGTACTTATTTATTTTTCCGTTTTTAATTAATTTTTAGCAATGAGGGTTTTGTCTTTATAATAATTGGTTATACTAGTGTACAATTTGTCACAATAAATTATACATTTTCAGCTTACCCTGACGTGCAAGTGCGGCAGCTGACAGATGATTGGGAGTTCATTGTGATTGCATGTGATGGTATCTGGGAAGTGCTGTCTAATGAAGTGAGTATTGTACACTATATAATGATAATTTTTGGATAGCACATGATCTGTGCAGAGTGGAACTTGGAAAGTGTATCTGTCCTGCACATATTATATTATGTTACAATTAAATAAAATGATATATCATACCTATGTTCTGTTATAAAATATAAGTAATTTCACTTGGTGATTTCCATATACATCAGTAAAATACAATTACACTTATTCTTTACTGGATACAAAAGTGTGTACATCTACAAGGGTATATGAAGTGTTCTCAGACTAGAGAACCTTTAGTTATAGTAGTTAAGAATAAAAGCAAGCAGATACAGGGAAGGGATGTATAATTCTAAATGATAATATTGAAAATAAGGAAAAATATTGGCCATTTCCTGGGTATTGCAAATGTTTATAGGGGATGATGTCTTACGGTCGGGTGGTCTGTCTACCTGTTTGGTCAGCTAGATTAAAAAAACCAATAAATATTCAGTTGAACTTGTTTGATAGACTAGTCATTTCTATGGTTGATTTTCAAACCTGACTTGCAGGAAGTGATAACATTTTGCCGCGTGCGGCTATTGAGTGGCTGGGAGCCGGCGGCGGTGTGCGAGGCGCTGATGCAGCGCTGCCTAGCGCCCAACTGCGCCACCGGCGGGCTCGGCTGCGATAACATGACCGTGCTGCTGGTGTGCCTCGCGCCCTTCCCCCGCCCCGACCTCGTGGTAAGTGTGCCTATGCAGTGCAATCCTCGTCAGCCAATCGCTCTCACGTCCAGTTGAGACAGCTGTGGGCTGTGCGCCAACAATCACGGTAAGTCATTATAGTGATGACAGCTAGCACTTTCAACTCTCGGACCCTGTGATAATGTTGTACTTAATTTAATTTTGGAATCTTATGTTGTATGTTCCTTCTGATCATATTAATGTTGGATTAAGTTCTTGATGGTAAAGACAAGCTCAAAAATTAAGATAGAATATGCTTTGCCTATCAGTTGTTGTATGGTATTTAGTTTTCATTGCCATTCCCTGGTTTTGAGTTCAGATTTGCTTACTTAAATGGTTAATAAATTAATGATTAATATTAATAGGGTGATGAGGGGCTCTATTTGACACAGTTATTTGAAGACAAATGGAACACAAAAAGTCTATAACGATTTTGATTAATGAGTTTCCGACCTTTCCTTATACATTGCATGTGAATGAGTCACTGGGTATTCGAAAATTATGGTAGATTTATGCTTATGTGTAAATAATTGTGCTTAAGTGTTTGTTGTAAGAAATATTGACAGTTCTGTTTCTTCAAATATAATCTGAAATGTCAATTAGAAATAATTTCATAAGTATCACATTAATGAGAGTTAATATTTTGAGTAAATCTATATTATTTATTATATCTAAATTTATTACATCTATATTATATCTAATTTATATTATTATCTTTAGGTAGTTATACTTCTAGTGTAGATATATAAAGATAGTAGGAGCAGCATTATTTAGTTTTAAAAATCATATACTTTTTGATATGCACTTTAATGTTCTAATTCTATCGTAGTAAAGGTGAATTTCCTTCGCAGTCGGCGTTCAAATGCCTCGATTCTCCGCGCCCTACGTACTGGACGCTGCCTTCGAGGCGGTTCTCTTAATCATAGATTACACTACGCAAAAAGTTATTATTTACAAACATGGCGTTCAACCAATCATCCTTAAATATTTAGAAATTGAATTTAAAAAAATTAAACCATTATAAGCATTTATTCTGTACATGTAAAAAGACACTACAAATCATGGCAGAAGGTTTTTGTGTAATTATAGAGAATATTTTCGCTTTATTAAAAATGTTCGTAACATGTAAAGTTACAATGTCATTCAATAATGTTACTATATTCGTACAATAGCATGTCTCAGTAATGTATTGTCCAATTGAAAAAAGCAATACAATTTTTTTGTTTGCACAATGTGAACATTCTTATCAGGTATACAATTTTTTTTAAAGTTATGTTAAACATTCTTTCATTGGGTTATTCCTCTTACCTTATTTTATTGATATACTCTCGACTATTTAATTATTAGAAGTACTAAAAAAGTTAAATTTAAAAAGAAATTATGTTGTATATTTTTATGTACGTTTATAAAACTGGCTGGATGGATGGGTTGAACGCTGCGTTTGTAGCGCCTCTAGTGTGTCTCACAAAACTGTGATCATGTGTGTGTTATCGTATTACGGAAATGCCGGTTGCACCTTCATCGAAAACTAGATTTTATTTCATGCTCAATATGCTATAAAATGGTTTGCTACAATTTAGTATTATTACCTTTGGAAAATATAGGTTTTGCAGTATAATATTATGCTCTATATGGTGCGATCGGCGGATATAAATTGATAGTTTTTATTATTTTACATTTTTTTTATTTCTAAAAAGTCAAACATTGTGTATTTGACTACACAGTCTTCATAGTCTCTGGATATGAAACGAAAATATTCCTGGCAAAACATTTAATACAAAATAGCGGCTTCAACCGCCAAAATAATATTATGTTGTTATATGAATAAGCAAAGTGACATCTCATATAATATGTACATCACAGGATATTAAAAATGTGCTTCTCAAATCACCGGGTGCCACATACTATCCATCTGCTCGCATATGTTCAGATCAATTCCCGTCATTAGTCGTTTATCAACCTCCTGCTTAATAATCAGATATTGGCTGAGCTCTCCTAATATAAATTTATCTTTGTCCTTTGAGAAAAGAAGTCCTTAAATTAATATTTCAAGATCCAAGGGCCATGGGTCAAAAGCGGCCCAAGGATTATATATTATCATAATAAACTTTTCCAACCGTAGATATGCAAAATAGAAACGTTTATATACATTAATTATGTTCTCTGTTCCGATGAATTCTAAAGTCAAAGAGTGATTTGTTAACATTCACATAATTATGGGTCCAAAATCCATAGACAAACAAATACTCGGTCAGTTGTGTTTGTATAGAAGAACTATTGATAACATGTAAATGTTTTCATCAATTTGATGTAAGACTGACATGTGTGCGTGCCATTAGTTTCCTTGTAACTTGTATGCCAAATTTGTAATTCTAGTGTCATATTCCCTCATGACATTTTGGCTGCTAAAAAATAAACAATATTTTTTTTTTATAATTTTAAATTTTATATGAACAAAAGCTGATTTAAAACTGATGATTTTACAGTCAATATAAATGTAAGTATGCCCACAAAATATATAAAATTTTACTGTTCAACCACTGAACATATTTTAATGAAATTCTTGATGAAGACCTTTTAAATTTTACAGAAACTGTGAGTTATTTTTCTAGAAAAATCTTCAATACTTCCAATTAATTCGCGTGTTAAAGTTAGTATATTTTATATACTATATATTGGTCCATCGCCAATCTAGTCTCTTGATTGTTATTATATTTTAAACATAATATCTTTCAAGTCGAATAGACGTGGAGTGTGATGAAAAAGCATTAATAAGACTGTCCATGTGCTACATTATTATGTGTGTGTATTTTAATATAAGTACATATGTATTAAATTTATTTTCCTTTTACCAAAATTGAAGTCAAACATTTTTTTTCATTGCATGTGTTTTATTCTTTCAGTACTAGCTCGTTTTTATACCCCCCCTTTAAAAGAACCTATTGTGAAGCTAACTGGACTTTTCCACTCCAATATGGCAATACCAAGTATTGACATACAGATGATTATTTTGTAAACATTTTTGCCATTTATGGCTAATTTTTATTCGTTTGTTCTTGTACAGCTATTAAATTGTAAGGTCTTTGTGCTCTCTGCATGTTGAATTAAAGTTTTTTTCTTGTTTTATGTACGGAGATAAATATTTTATAACTTTTAACATTACAAACTTAGTGTATCTTTATGAGCATGTTATTACAGAATGTATACACATGTTGTGTTATTGAGATATAAAAATGGACGATATGATAACTGTTGCTATTAAACTATATACATATGCTTCATTTTTTCTTCCTCCAATACACCGAACAATGACGTCCATTTTATATCTTTAGGGTTGATGCACATCCACATCCAGTCTCTAGATTTCACCAGAAACATAATTGTCATTTATTGTCATCCTGTCAATAGTGATTATGCAATTATTGACAGTATATAAAACAAATAAAGGAAAGTGCCAGTAAATAATAGGAAATATGCATATAGCTGAAAGTTTAGCTTTTTATATTATTGACACTTGTTTAATGACATTCTATTTTATTTGTCACATTTGGTAATGTACATTACATATTTATATTCTGTGAAGATGACATTTGATTTTCTCAATGGCTTGAGACTGGATAAAAGCGTCATTTACCTGTGGTGTTAAGTTTATTTAATAACACAAATAAAAATTGCATGTGCTTTAATATCAATAACACTAATAATAATTTAGTATAATATGTTCTAATAGCATGTATTACCATATGTTTATTTTCATTTAATAATAAAATTATGAATCAATACAGGATTTGTGTTATATGTATCACATACGAGTATATATTACACTATTGTTAATAATATGTTATTTGCCACTCAAATGTAATTTTATATAGACAAGCTATTTCGTTTTATCTTATAAGTTGTTGCATCATTAGTGTTTTCAAGCTTGTGCATGTTATTATATATGTTCATAGACAATATACAGGTTTAGGAAATTTTGCTGGGTAAATTCCAAGTCATAATTTATTTTTCTAATTTTTTGAGCATAATCTTTAATTTCATGTGATTCTTTACATCTGGTATTTTTTTATAACATTGCATGTATAATTAATTATGTGTATGTCATGCTTGCCGTTATCATTATTTTTACACTGCTTTATAACATTCCTCACGTTGTGTTTGCTTGCAATAAATTTTTTAAAGAAAATATGTTTCTTTATTTGTAGCTAGTTGTCCGTGTCCATTCTGTTCTGATATCTGTCTATTGCATGTTCTTTGTTGCTTATTATAACGTGAAGTTCAAAAGTTACGAATTATGTATTTATACGTTTTGAGGAGTATAATATTTTAATTGGAAATATGTAACTTGATGTACCATTCACTTTTGAAATTGCTATCGTATTTATTTACCGCTCTCCGCGGATATTTGAACTTCAATTTCATTATCAAATGTCTTTTCCAAAGGTTATAAACAATAGTCTACTAGACTAACCAAGTGCTATTTTAGAGATTTCACAAGAAATAGGCTACATTGGAATTTTGATATGGCTAGATTGCAATTTTTTAGGCGTACCACTGTTAGTAGAAAAAGCTATTTATAGTAAATAACATTCTAATTACATAAAAAATAACATTTATGAGCTTTGAAGTCTTATTAACCAACATTTTTGTTTACCTAAAACGAAAATGACAAGGCAAATGTCATAGTAAAATGGCGCACAATGGTAGACGATTGTATCTGTCAGGAACAGATCATCATTAAGTTAAAATATTTCTTTATAGCCGTAACATTCGAACCGATTACCGAACTATTTGGAATAATGTCGGACCATGAGAGCTTGTTACTTAAAATATTATTCATTTTGGGAAAACGGTTTCTTATATTTTGTCAGTTTACAAGCTCTTGCTTACGTTTTGTCATTGTAGGACTACAAAAGTTAACAATATTTTATAGGTTTATGTTCAATATTCATTTATTTGAGTAATTGTTCACGAGTTTTGGAATTTTTATACATCATTATTAACTACCGTCTCCTCTTAACATCCATTTTTATGAGGCCCTTAGAAAAAGTCAAAGAATGAGAAAGGTTAAAGCCATAATCTACCGCGTCAATTAATTGAGGGTTGATCCCGTTGATCACTGTACATGACATAGAAAACATTACTAAGAATTTTTAAATATATAAGCTTAAATATTATACACATATGAAGGATTAAAAATGCAACACATGAAAGAAGTTCGCCAGGACTCATAATGGGTAGAAATCCTTAGTGTCTGTTAGCACCTATGAGAAAAATGCGAGAACAATATGTATATAACATAATTTGTGAGGTCATCGAACGAAATATCTATGTCTTCCGGCTAAACTAGGCCAACCTGGTCAAACTTGAATAATAATAAATCTTTTCAATGGCTAAAAATATTTTTGCTTCAACAGGAGTCTCTTCCACCGGAACACGCGTTAGACAACAAATTCATGTCCAATATGGATGATTTGCTTTACGTGGAGGATGAAGAAGAGGACCTAAAATAGAGGACATCTTGTGTAATTAATATTTATTTCTATGGTGTAAATAGAATTAAAAGGAACAGTTGAACAACAAACTGTCTTACCTAGGATTTGACTTCCGCTCAGAAGCTTTAAAAGGTAATTTAATATTTCACTTATTGTAGTTTTGTAAATGTTTTATTGATTAAGAATATGTTCGGGAGCAGATCACATGTGGTCGCTGATATGAAAAAACGTTTCGTTTCACGTTTTCGTTTCGATTTAAATGTAGCGATCTAGCCATTTCTTTTAGCCACGATTCTAGCCACTTCAAGCCAATAAACAGCGTTTTCTAACCGAAACGCTACAATTATTTGTTACTACTTAGCTGGATTTTTGAATGTATTAGTAAAATTTAAAATAAACGTAACATCACGCCTGTAATCCCCGAAGGGGTAGGCAGAGGAGTATAGTACACTCTCACGTTTCACCAGTTAATGTAGTGGTGAGCGTATGTATTAGCGCCCATGTACCTACTCGTATTAGTACAAGTGTATTGCCATTTTTCCTATGATTCTTAAAGTACTGAGAATGGTCGTTCAGAGACTGAGAGACAATGTCATGAGATAGTACGATGAGGCAGACGGTTTAATTAAATGTATTATCTCATTTTTTCAACATATCAAGACGCTGATTTAAATTTATTTCGGTTTAAGTACATGTTGAGAGTTCCTATTATCCAGTCCAGCACGTAAGCCGTATATGATTGCTGAGTTTCACTAAATACGACTGTTCAGTGGATATTGGAAATTTAAAGTTTCTGAGCCAGAAGAGATGTTTTTTTCAGTGTGTCTGTCTGTTTAAACATATTTTTGTCTATTTATAAAATAACACAAAGAAGATTGGCTTAAATGTGCCAAATGCAATAGATTTTCTACAGTGTAGGATTTTGTATTTAATTTACTTTTACTGTTTTGAATAAAAGTTAAATAATAGCGCTAAGAGACCGGACCACGTACGTAGCGTACTCCTTTGGCGTAACATTTGTATAAACTTCTTGTTATAATCCGTTATTCTTATTATTATCAGCTAATTTCTGAATAAACGAGATTCTTGGTATTGTATAAATCTGTGGACATAAATTATTCATTTACATTTAAAACTTTAGTCTTACTATAAAAAACAAAAACAGGTAAAACAACGCCTCTAATATTATATGAGAATTAATAATATTGAGTATATACACAGATACAGGTATTGCTATTATTATATAAATTCCAAGTAAAATTTTTCAAGCATGTGTTTTGATATTACCTGATATAAAAAATTACGCGTAAATGTGTTGAGGCGTTTTTTTTTAAATAACGAACGCTTTATGTTTTTGTAGGCCTCTGGCAACAAATGTACGCTAGAAGAATTTATCAACATATCTTGAAACATCGAGAACATATTGTACAGACGATCGTTTAATACATGTAGTTTTTATGTCGTATGTACAAAAAACTTGTAGAATAGTTGTGAAGGTGATTTAAATTTGAATCTGAAGCTTCCAATTTGGAATCATCAATGAATCATCGCACTTACTATCATAACGATTACTCAAATGTTCTTTTTTCACAATGGCTGTATATTGCTCATGTAAGAATATTATGTCGGTGTTGAATGTGAGTGTGATGTGGCGAGACGCGTCAGATATGTGCATTGACTGATCGGACAGTGCAAATATGTACGCGGATAAAGCTTGTTATTTAGAATGAAAAGGCTAAAATAGATTATTATTTTGCGTTTTTATATTATCGTTTTTATATTTGACATTTAGGGTAATCAATGTATGAAATATTTTTCTTATATAAAATAAAGAAGGTTATTAAATTTTGCCTTCGGTGATTATAAATAGAAAATATTTTTATTTATTTTCATTAGCTTTTTATATTTCGGTAGTTGCCGTCCAAATATATAGTTTGCAAATTGTAAAATTTGTTAATAAATGTGATTTAATCATATAGGTACATAATACCATTGACTTATACTTTCAAATTCAAATTTTTTTAATATTACACGTGTGATATATGTATATATTATGTTTAAAATGTTATTCGTAATGCAATTAATAAATGAATTAGTTCAATGTACTTTTTATTTTATATACTGATTTAGGAATACTATTGTAAGCATATCTGTTTTCATACATAATAGATGTCAATGTCATAATGCTTTTCAGGCGCTGAATATTTTTTTTTAATATACAATTATTTTTAAAATAGGACCGACCTATTTTATTTTAAGTGTTTCTAGTTTAACTGTATTCTGTAACTATAATATGTTATACGTATATTCGGCATGTAGATGAAGTGATGGTTTCTCTAAACGAGGATGTGTGTTTAAAAAAGTAAATGCATTTTATTTTAATGTTTTAATAATTTATTGTTCTCTTTTAATTTACTATTTTGGACAAGAGTTATTTTTATATATATTTTATCTTTGATGTAAAAGGCATTTTTTAGAATACGTTTTATGATTAATAAAAGTTAGTTATTATTTTATTTTCTGTGTTATTTTCTTCAAGTTCGGTGTTTTTTTCATAGCTTTAGAAAACTTTGCAGTGCCATATTTGCGTACTTTTATTCACTTTAGTTTATTGGTTATAGAATAATAATATATAATCATTGTAAATACAGGAGGCTAGATAATATACAAATGTATATTTACAGAATGTGGATTAATTCTATTATGTATTTCTGTTGCAATGACATAGAATTTAAGTATTTTCACATGTATTTAAAATATTTTGGCACATTTATTTACAGTGTTGTTATGATATTTTCTATTATAGGGGTTTCTATTGTTTGAGTTTTTTATTTTTCAATGGGCACACACATACATAAGGTGAACCCATTTTACAAAAATAATCAGTTGAATTGATTCAAGTTATAATGCTATCGGTAAATACTAAGTATATGTTGAACCATATTTCATTTCATACCCAAAAAATGTTTGTCCTTATCTATATTACCATAATGTTTTATGATTTATAATTTCATAGCTATCTATATACATGATTGAATTAGGTACCAGCCTAACGCTTTTATGTTTTTTTCAAAAGAGCCTGTCTAGTTTTAAATCAATCGAAAGTCATTTGTCATAAGTGCCGGCTGGTCACATTGAGGTGGTTCCAGTGACAGATCTAAACTTTTCAGTGTCCTAAACATGCATAAATAAGTCAGTAAAGTTGGTAATTTAATTACTAGTAAGGTTAACATGTGTTATTTTGATGTAAATAATTTTAAAATTGTTATGTTAAAACGAAAGCAGTTTTTTTATCAATTAATCATTAAGCCATAAATTTTATATTCCTAATTTCTTTGTGTAGAGAAAAGCTAAAATAATACATGGTGAGTGTGTTAGGCTTCGATTATATGAATGTAAATAAGTAGTTGTCGCGTAAATGTATAAATATTATCAATGAAAAGTATTATGAATTAAGTTACCCTATACACATTTTGATTTCAAATGAGTGTGACATAATACGGTCACTTGTTTTATAAATATTCAAGCATGAAATTATAAGATCCTTTTAAACTATACCTAATAAAGAAATGATTCGGAAACCGTTTTATTTGCCTTTTTATTTACTTTTAACATTGTTGATGTTACATATTTCGAAATATGACTGGCTATCGCTATGGTAACTATCTCTCTATTGTCTATGTCTAGAAAACTAAAATTTGGTTTCATAGACAAAATAAAAAAAATTGAGCACTAGCTTGCTAAGATGAATTTAAGTATGGAGTTATTTCTGTACAATTTGTATAAAATGTGCACTAACTATGTATTAGAAATAAGAAGAGTAGTCTTGTGATGTAATCGGTGTTAGGGTCGCAACACATATGTAAAGCACTAGTCAAGTAGTCGAATAGCCTGGTGTGTACAGTACCTAATGTTGTATTGACTGTGTTGGAATAAACTTTTACATTTTTCCATGTGTTTGTTTTTATACCGCTTATCGCCTTTAACATACATATATTAGAAAAAAAATTGAAATTTTATTTTTCTAACCAGAAAAGATATTCCTTACCTAACTGATTTTACACTATTGCTATTTAACACCTATGGAGTTTTGCAGGGCGATTTTTTGCAGATATTTAATAGCGCATTCCGTTAACGCTCGACTGCATCAGTAATGTTGGCCTTCAGGAAGGTCACCCGTGGCGATTTCTGCAGAGATTCACTAGCGCGCACTTAGTCGCGTAGAAGCCTAATCCGCAGATTATGAATGTAATTAGGATTTCTCTAATAATATATACTTAAGTCGATTTACGTCTGCACAATTAATTATGTCTGATCGTTGACTTAAGGTCTACTGGGGGATCTTTTAGGATCCTTTAGATGTAGCAATAAACTGTCCAAGATTCTTATAGCGGCGGGAAATTTACTTGACATTATTATTATGAGCATCATAAGCATCTATCAGCAGCATTTATCATTAATAAATATCCTATAGCCAATTACATATTAATCAGCTATGTACTTACAATGTTTAAATTTTGGAATCCTTGGTTCCTAACAGTACTCCAAGCCTTGGTGGAAAACCACGTGACTTTACAATATTATTTAGCAATAACATATCACACATGAGACAAAATGATATTATAAATAGGAATTAAAAAGGATTTTTAGTTGGTTTGGATATACGACAATAAGGTAATGAAATAGGTTTATAAGACGAGTGAACAATAGAATGGAAATGTTAAACTTAGTTAAACATAGAATCGAAAGCAAGGAAAAAAAGAAATATTTATTTCTTTTCTTTTTTCCTTCTTTCCCTTTCCCTTT
>DWME01006450.1:0-13637 GCA_018244795.1 Parelbella ahira ahira | reverse complement strand
AGCAGCTTTTTCCATGGCGAATCATGTTTTACCGAAAGTATTTGAGTCTTAGTGATTACCGTTTTGAACTACTAACTTGTCTGTTACTCTCTTTCTCTCTATATCTTACGTTATATTTAATGAATTTTTCTAAAGACCAACAGGTGTGCATTTTATTTTTACGATTGATTTTATTTATGATGAGATTAAATTTTTTTTAGTGAAATACGTTGTTAAGTTTGGAATTGGTCAGAATCTGATACGTAGATACGTGTAAAAAGAAATTTTTGACATAAAATTATAAAACCCATATTTAAAGCTTATATGTAAGTAGCTCGGTGTTGGCACCTGTCCCAAGTAACATATCGTAATACGAAATCAGTAATTAAACTCATAAGCACGTATTCCTTCAAAGTCACGGTTACCAAAATGACATTTGGAATAGCCATTGTTATTGTTAAAACAGCGTCAGGGAAGCTCGCATAAATTAAAGAGTTCAACGCTCATTTCAAAGTTACACACAACGCACAAATCTGTCCAAACAAAATACTCCGCGTAATAAAGATATTCAAATCAGAAATTACTTAAGAGGCAATTCCCACCTTCCCATACACGTTAAACTCGCCGAAATGCGCCCCCGGAACTGACGTATCGCAATTATAGCGAGGCATTCGCATGCGTAATTAATTTCAACGTAACGAGACCGGGCGTTCACAAATTTTCTTCCGTCTCTGGCGCAATTTTGATCCCTCGCACGCGGACAGAAGAGCTCGGTCAACGCGCCCCGGGGCAAAATGTTGGGTATTATTTACGGGGTTCGCGTTACACATAACTTACGGCCTTTCAGTGTCTTTTTGGGTTATCGTTTTGACAAATTTATGTAGCGGTAGACGGAGAATAAGGCGCACGGCGGGTAAAAGGAAATTTCCTACGGAGAAAACGCTGAATGTCCGTGTTCATGCATCTTTTATATCTCGCTTGATAGAATTCCACCAAGATATTTTTCGGCAACATTCGCATTTGCTTCCATATTATAATAACACTAACACAGGCAACTGAAGTGTTTACATTTGTTTCTAGTTTTATTCGTATTTCATTGTTATCTTACCTGATGGTATTTTTAATATTTCATTTACTAACAAAACAAAGATTGCAAATATTTTTTTTTAAATTTTAAAAAGGTTAAGTGTAATATGTAAATTATTAATTTATATTAGATACCATAAGTATGTATTTAATTAATTTATTGACTTATTTGATTGATTTACTGATTTTTTTGTGAAATTGTGAAACATAGGCTAGTTATGCCAGTACGTCATTTATTCATGTACGAGGAGAGGATTAATAATAAAGTGGTCAATTTTCTATAAGTAAATACATACAAATACTAACGTATATTTTCATTAGCCATTTAGAAGTCAAACGCTTTACACAGATTTCCGTTGATCGGCGCCTCTCTAACCAATTCCGAGTGTTTAGAATCCAGTTGGATCCATTTGTTTTCTTTATATCATCAGATCACTTATACACGTGTATATATTCTTACTATCATATGCCATAAGTATACTTGTACCTACCATTATTTATTTCATATTCACAAACATATATAATACCGTAACATATAACTATTCTAAACATTGTGCATAATTGTATTGAACAGTGCGAGATACAGAATCGTCAATCAGTTGGCACCATACATCTTACGACAACAGAACGCAAGCGGAGCGCACCGTATTTGTCAACTATCTCGTATTTGTTGACCGTATGCAATGCAACGCCTACACCACGACACGGTCCCAACTATTCCCAACTACATCCATCACTGTTCCGACTTCCACGACTGCGGTACGTACAAAATGGTTTCGCGTCCATTGCAGGTCTCACTGCTATCGCTGCGACTGGTCAGGTAACTTGAGAAACAATGGACGGTATATCAACGTGAATGGTTGGTAATTTCGCTCGGGATACGTGCCTGTTGTTGATATCTAGGCGTTTTGATATATGACCCCCGTCGCCGTTGAGCGCTTCAAGCGATTGTGGCGACTGAGGTCTTGTTGCAGCGCCAGCGATGGGTAAGAAGTGAAACAGAAAGATGTTAAACGCTAGTATTAAACTTGCACGATTTTTTACTTCTTGTAAATTATTTCTTTGCGTAAAACTATTCTGTTAAACTTGTATCAGATCAAGTATTGTCAGATGGAGTTAATACATGGTCCGTTCAATTCGAAGCTTAGAAATAAATAAATATTTTTATTATTACATACTAAATAATGACTGAATATGCATAGCTTACACTGAATGTACCCTCATGTTGTTTTTGTAACAGAGAGTAAAGATTTCCACAGTATTCAAAGTCAACAGTTTCAGTTAAATTTTTTATTTGTTCCTATTTTGTAGTAAAAACAAAGACAAAGTGTACAAAATAAACAAGCCTTCAAGTGTTTCTTCCCCGATCAGTCTTCAGACAATTGAGAAAGTTGAGATATTCTTTTGGGAGTAGCCCCCGCCTTTATAAAATATAAAACGATTTGATTTTTTAGACGTACAGTTTTTACAGTTTTACATGTACACTTTTTTCGTTCATCGTTCATATATCGTTCACTTATCGTTCACTTAGTTCATCGTTCACCGCCTGCGATATGACATGTCCCCGAATAACATTCTCACGTGTAGTGGATATGCCGTTGGTATTATTTCATCGTTATATTTCATTTTGGACGTCGAAAGAATGAGACTTTAGTGCTTTTAGAGTTGCAGTGTGTCGGATATTGCATTGGAGATGATGTGCGACTTGAGGTCGGAGGAGAGAGAGAAAGAGCTTTTGAATTTAAAAGAATTTTATATCAGGTTGTAAATTTTAAAATATCTTTGTATATTGCTTCATACGTTATATACCTTACCTGTTAGTTACCTAACCTATAGTAATAATAAAATGGCAATGATATGAAGTCTGTAAGAACATGAATACTTTTTGAAATTTATTGTTTCTGGTGGATACCGATGCTGGTGTGATAATCAGATGTGGTTTACATTGCATTACTATATTTGAAGGGGACTGTATTATATCTGACATAGATATTATTATAGTATTATACTAGTGGATAAGAATAAAATACGTTTCAGTTTTGTCTGATATGAAAAATAGCTACCGTTTTAACATTGTCTGCGCGGTAAAAGTTATCGAAGTATACATATTTTCATAAATGTTTTGCTATCTCAACCCTCCTAATAAAATATTATTAAAAGTATCTGCAATCTCTACTTTATTGTCGTGTGCCACGAAAAATACTTTTATTTCACGCTACGACTTCAAACGTTAGGTTAATATGAATTTAATATCATTCGGGCATGTTGCTATATAAGTACTTGTCTCTGACTTTCCTGCATTTTGTTTTCCTTTATTTTGGTTTTTACATTCACATTGTTCGAGATGTCATGAGATATTAAACGTCATCAGAATTATCGACTCTTTTGTCATTCCACTGTAGGAGGCAGATCTCAGAATGAAATCGTGAAGATCGTAGTTTTCTTACTGGGGCCAAGCGCAGCTTGTATGGATTTCAAAACATTTGTGTCTCAATTATGAAGCAGATAAAAAGACAATTAATATTAATTCATATCCGCATTTCTAATATCTATTAAGTATATTTTCCTATAACAAGGAAGGAAAACATCGTAAGCAATTCTACACACCGTAGAATAATATCCTCATAAAATATTGTCCAATATATTCTTTAAGACGGACTCGTATTTGAGCAACTCATTACTCCATACACTTCTCATTACGATATAGCGATAATAGATAATATTGACGTCATCAATGATACTTGATTTGGTAATACAAAACTCTCCAAATATGTTTATTAGTATTTTGTATTTATTGTATACGTATGACGTTGACTCACGATGATTCAATACAAACGGATCCAATAGTTCAGTAATTAGCTACCGCCGATCTATACAAACAGAATATCCCCCGCAGCTCGGCCTACTGTATTTCTATAAGGTCGTGACCACATATGCCCGTATCATTTAATCTGATTAAGAGAGCACACTTCTAGTGATGAGCCGCAATAGTTCGCCGGCCCGCGATAAACTAGTTTGGACTTCTAGTTCGTTAGTTTGTTGTTAGTTAGCCGTAATAATAATGTAATAACGTGCCAATCTTTATTCGGAACACGTAATAGGTTATACATATGTATATACCGACAACATTTATCATTACGAATGTATTGAGTAATGCGGTATATATTGTTGATATGCTTTAGGGAAATTTGATCGGAGCATAAAACATAGAAAAATGTAGAAGAAACACGTCAGATCTGTAAGGAGATATATGTATATTTGCCAATCAATACTCCGTCTAGCCCGTAGTTTATCTGGCGTGATGATATAATAATAATAGGTATAGTAAAGAAAGTATCGAGATCAGTGGCGTGCCATTGGAGAGGCCTATCTCCAGCAGTGGACGGCAGTAGGCTGATGAGAATTATGATGATGATGATGATGATAAAAAGTATACATATTGCACGTACATATATACTAAGCTAAGTCAATTAACTAAGAACTCTGATAAACGAGGTTTAGTTTATTTGTTAATGTCCTTATGAAGTACTTTGTTCGTTAGCACAGCACTACTCACTTCCCTCATGCGATATGTCTACAATGAAGCGACAGTACTACGCCTGTTGGGGGTATTAGTAAATTAACGCACTGATTGGACCGTCTCACCGTTGGAGTTTGGCATGTATCGTCATAATGTTAAGGTTCAATACAGATCGTGAACTGTTTTTTTTATGTCTTAGACGTTGGGCGGACGACCAATATGGAAAGTTCTAGTTAATTTAATGAGTTCACGTTCTTTTAAAGACGTGTATTGTTTGTCATCGAGTTACAGTGCTGTTTTGTTGGTAATTAAGAGGTTATTCTAATTTTAATAGTTCTTCAGTTACTCGTAGAAGGTCCTAGAAGATCGCTGGATCATCGACTGTTGTAATCTTTTAAATCAGTTTTCATAACAATTTCCACCAAGTATAAAATGATTAGAATAGACGTGTTCTGGAGTGAAGACCGCGTCTTGGTAAACGTGGTGTAGAACGTCCTCCAGCTAGGTGGAGCGATAAAATGAAGCCTTTTTTAATCGGGATTCCTCCATCTCTTTCATTTGCGTTGATGTTTTTCTTTCCTAGTATTCCATTGAGCGAAGTATCGACATATGCGGCCAATGAACGTGGAAGAGTCCATTAGTGGTGATCGTCCGAGGGTTATTCCCAGAGCGGATTTTCGTAATGGAGCCGCTAAGTAATAGGCTAGGTACAGGAAGATTCAATGTGCAAATGAGATTCGGCAGGGAACGTTCTCGAAACAGGTAGTCAATTAACATTATAATTTGTGAGTATCTATACAATACTATTGTTTTCGGTCAGTATTTCCAAAAGTGGGTGATAACGTTCACTTGTGGGTGCTGGAGATTTTGGTGGATTGGAGACGGATTAAGGGCTATCATATTACTAAGCATATATGTACGTTTTGAAATTATAAAATTTGTATGATACACTAGTTATGTTTAAAAGAAAGCAATTTTGGAAAGGCGCTAAGAAATATATTCTCAAACTGAACAGTAGACGAAATAAGTGTCAGAACATCTGATGTTTCAAATATGTTATAGTGTTGATTTTAAGTATTGAAATACGAACCTTTTATTCCATCATAAGGTACAAGCCCACACTTAGTCATTATAGTCAGATAAGAAATCGCTTAAAAAGAATATGTTCATGTCTTTCTTTGTAGCATTTGGGTCAGTATATGTGATCTACACTTAGTGATGTTCCAAGTACAAGTACTGCGAATAATGGAGCAATAGTGTTGCTATGGCAACTATCCGCCTTTATTTCGTGTGTATTAATATAATGTTGCTCATAATAACCTGAATAACTATGAACTCAACCCACATGCAGCAGCCAATTCCACCACATTACTGGTTCCACGTCTGCCCGAGCGCGTGTTATGAAGTAGGCCAACGGCCCATCACAAAGGCGGTCGCAATTAATCAATTGGTAAAAGCAGGATGCAATTGCTGGACCGCCCACAGACACTTTTTTATACCACGCAATGACTCAATGTGATTTTGTATTCGTTTTTTTCAATGCTTGTTTTTGTACTTCCCGTTGGCGACCCTAGACCCTCTGCTCGATGTTACTTGGTTTTGTTTTGTTTCGGTGGATTTCTGGTTAGATGGCGTGACTATAATTTTTTTTCAAAATATCTTTTCATTTTAATACGTTCGCTTAGAAGGCATGGTGTTTCTTTTACAGAATAATA
Organism: Parelbella ahira ahira; assembly: GCA_018244795.1. Taxonomy (NCBI): domain Eukaryota; kingdom Metazoa; phylum Arthropoda; class Insecta; order Lepidoptera; family Hesperiidae; genus Parelbella; species Parelbella ahira. Next base: position 7,337 of record DWME01006450.1, on the reverse strand, counting down.
AATCAACTGATTTCCATACTTCGACATCGAACAATAAGTCATTAATCAGTTGTCCACTAACGTTCTTAGAAGAATGTGGGGCGGTTTCAATTGTAATATTAGCAATTGATTCGACCATCAGCTCTTGTATAGCTAGCTCTCTTGTATAGCACGCTTGACTCCGTGAATAGTTTCCCATGCTTAACAATAATTTAGAAATTACAGCATCGTACCAAAATAAAAAGATGTTTTTTTTGGGAATAGATATAGGACTAAACAGTTTCTAAAAATTTACATTGAATAAACTTTAATATCACCGGTACATCGTTTGATAATTCCTTTATTCAACTGAGATATAAAAAGATATGTAAACGTGAAAGGAAATATGAGATATGTCGTGGTTCCAATAATGAAGATGTTGCTGAAAGACATGTTTTGTAAGATTTATTTCTGAGACGGAGTAGATTTCGAAATCCTCATCCTAAATCTGTCCTAAATCCCTATATCATTTTCACAAAAAGTCTGCAAGATCGATAGTGTGTCCTGAACAAACTAAATCAGGGTCCGGCACCTCCGGATCCCGGCGCGTCCCGGGCACACTGTTTGCGCGACTTGTAAGGGTTCTTTATATTCATGGAAATTTGCCTCTCAAAGAGCGCTCCGTCCTGAAAAGAGATTGATAGTGAATTTCTGTGAAGATAGCAAAAAATAAAGCCTAAGGTTTTAGCCAAGGTCTAGATGGGGAAACATTGTGTACGTCGTTTTGAATGGTTGCTGGAGATATAAAGAGTAAATAACGGAGTTTAATGGAGATAAGAATCTTGTTGGGTATATCAATGTAAGACGTTTTCCGTTTTCCTGGACGCACGTAACTTTTATATTAATGTTTTAAATCAATACACAATTATTCATCAATATCTACGGGAATTTTATAAAAGCTAAGTTTGTTTATCCTTGACTTGATATTGCATATGCACTTATGTTAATCAATTTTTAAGTGATCGTAAAAGCATCTTTGTCATTAGTGTAAATATGTTTAAAATTAAGCACAAACATGGGAATCAAGTCCACTGTCACACAAATCTAAATACAAAATATCCATTAGCGTTAAGGCAACCCCGGAAGAGATTTTTTATTTATTGTCGCGTGGCCATAAGTGTCACCCCTAATGTTGCCAGCAATGAATTATTCAGGAACCAGTCGAAATGACCTATCGATTCGACCATTTCCTTCGATCACGGTACTTGTTTATTTTGGGAAGTGCCTCTGAAATTAATGTTGAACCGGTGTGACGTAGAGACTCGGTAATATTAAGACGACGGCTATTCGAGGATATTTTTAGCCCTCCAACAGGGTTGAAATAATAGGGGTTCATTGATTGTATACGCTATAATTAAATTAAAGATTTCAGTTTGAATTTGAGTATTTATTTGAAACCAGTAATTTGTATTTAATCGAGAATGAGTATTTAAAAACGTATAAAGCATCTTTTATTACAAATTGAAGTGATAGTTTTAACGTCTGTTCTATAAAGAAAATTGTATTCAGAAGGTACCATAAACATAACATGAAAGCACATGGTACAATTATGTGGATTCATTTGTAGTTACAATAACTTTTTACCGCTTGGCTATTGTACTAGTTTCCGCAAGCTTCTTAAGTCGTTGATTTTATTTCTACAACGTGTTTTTTTACGAATTTAAAACCGTTAAGCGGTCAGTTTCGCGTTTCATTGTGTATATCGTATTATGATAGGTACCTCGAAACTGATGGGAGGGTCAAAAGGCTGTAAAACCGACGCGTAAACGAAGGCCGTCGTTTCTGTGGAGATAGAAACATATTTACAAGCAGCAATTACATATGGCAATCGCTCGAGCTAGTCAGTAATTATTTGTTTTGGTTGGGAATCGAATCCACTACTTTCGGTTCCACACTAAATACCAACCATACTAGTTCAAGAGGTTAGCCATATATGATTGTAAGCTCGAAACCCACATGTAATTATTTATGATAATTTACTACAGCTTAAGCATAAATTAACATTCAAATTACACCGAGAACGTTATAGCGAATTTACGTGAATACAAAAAAAAAACCGTCTTAACCCTCATTTCTCTAATCCAGTTTTCTTGTAAACACATTCAAAGGAACCACACGAACAAAGAGGTTTCGTGGAAAAATGTTTCTTTAAGGAAATCTGCACGTTTTCTCCGACTACCGCCGTCCCTTCGCGCCGCGGGCTGAACACTGAGTTTCCTGTTTCAGTGCTTGCTTTACATACATTGGTACATATATTATACCTCTGTCGTTTGTTTTTCGGTATGTATATAGAGTTTAAAAATAAGCTTCAAGCTCTATGTGATTATACTTTAGATCAAATATTTTTCTTATATAAATTTGCAGCAACTTTGAACAATTTTAAAATAAATAAATAGCAAGAAAGCGAGCAAAGTTTTACACTAGACACTGAACAGCAGCTGATAAAATGAAATACTTCTACGGTTACAGTATTAATGATACTGATAGGGTTTATTTTTATAACTTCAAATTATCATAGGTTTCAGCGAAAAAACCGTATAGCTTATAAAGGAAATAAATAGAGCTCTGTACGACAGTGAAAACTGATTTTTCCCCTCGATTCTTTCTACTGTATGCCTTAATGTGGCCGAACTTGCGTCGAAGTACCCCCGTCGTGAGATTCGTTATAAAATTGAAAGAAGCGAAACACAAAACAGATGGAGCCGCGGGCGAGGGTCAGTCGCGGATAAAGCGGGAGTTAAATTTGAATGAGATGCGATACCTGTAATTAAAGCCTCTCCTCAAAGGAGCGCTTGCTCAAGTAATTAACGGGTGCATTTTCGTTGCCGGGATTTCGAGAAAAGAGCCGCGTAGGGCTCGCGTTTTCTTGCCGCGTTCAGCTTTGGAATTGCGACGTTCAAATTCTAATTTAAATTCTTTATTCGCCTCAAAGAGAAACATGGCGGTGTATTTGCTTAAAAGTGCTTTACTTACGTTAATTTTTGACGAATGCTCAATTTTGTTGGCCGCATCAAACAGTGTATGAGTTCCAGATATATTTGTGTAGGGTTTGTTGTAAAGTTTTCTTATCACGAATCACTTTCATAAATTGCTTATAAAGATGCAAGGATGGCATAAAGACTATGAGTTATAAAACCTTTAACGTTTAATAAGGAGAGTCTCTAAGATATTTAGGTGCTTATTAACTTAAGGGTAGGGATATACTCATGGCCAATCACAGTCTCTGACCAAAATGTAAGTACCCTTCAGCCTAAATAAAATATATGAGGTCAAGGGTGGACTCACGCTGGGAACAGCGGGGTCGCTACGGGGTTCCAATAAAAGAAGGCCGCTGGAGTACGTATTTTATTTGGATTGGATTGAAACGATTGGATTCTTGGCTAGAAACCTATAAGTTTGGTCGAAAACTTGCACTCAGAAATTGTGGTATTTAAACTAATTAGGTATACATTATTTTGCTTACTTTATAATCAGATCTCAGATCAGATCAGATCAGATTTATGCAGATCAGACAAATATTTCGGTTACAAAGTTATTTGGACTCCGGTTATTTTAACATCAAGTGGAACATGCTTTGCTACTTCCAATTAATAAATGTACCGGTTTCGCGTTTTTTTTCAGCCTGTAAGTAACAAAAATTGACATGCTTGGATTCTTGCCTGAAAACCTCTTGTACACAACAACTTATTGTTTTTTGCCCCTCGTGAAAACTTTTCAGAATTAAACCAACTCTCATTTTTATCTAGATCATCCCGCTTTTATTGTTAACCCATAATTTTAACTTGCAGTTGTTTTCACAGATAGTTGCCAAGTTCTGTAGCCGAGGGATTTTGAATTTGAATGGAAGTGAAACTAGAATTAACATTAATTTTGTTATTTCATTCAAGTACTTTTTTTACTCTATTTGTTTTCGAGGCTAAATTCCTATTTAGGATTTTTCGCCTTATTATGCTCTATTATCCATATCAAGTGTTGTTTCTGAATTATATAATTCACTTTTTCCTTTTAATTGAGGAAGCAAATTGAAAGCGAATTTAAATTTATCCCCGTGCGAGATGTGTGTATGAATGAATAGCCTTTAGATTACTCCTGGAGAGACACCATACCTACTCATTGTATATATGTATGTATATATATACTAACATTCACTTTTTGCCGCACTGAAGTGGAAACAATCAGAAATTGCTATACAAACTTACGGAACAGTAAGCAGAAGAAAAATACTACATCCATATTATTGAGATTTAATTATTATTATTACTATATTCAGTTCACGCCGGGTCCGATACGGACAGAGTTATTAGAGCACTAAGGCCAACCTTTATCGGAACAGACCTGATATGCATCTTAAAATTTTATTTCTGATCAAATTTAATTCAGCCAAAAAAGGCACAAGTTGAAGCCGATACAAGCGACTGAGATTACCGTGTCGCAGATTGATGGCAGCCGGTAAAATGTAGATGCTATACATCGCCATCGATGGATTGTGGATCTCGAATACTGATGAGGCTTCGGAGGACTAAATCTACTAACGACATAAATATACACGATTTAATATGAGAAATAAGCAAAAAATGGTTTATATGTTATACGCACAATGTACAATGTGACAACGTCATCATCGTCATTAGCATCATCACCACTTGTTTCAATCCACCCCGGGACATGGACCTTATCTAGTGAGTGTCACCATTATGAAGAAAATTTTGCTTATAATGTGAAGTGTTTGTAACTAATTTATTATTTCCCCTATTTTTATCATATTGCAGGAGTAAAATATTGATTGAAGAAAACACATTAGAAAGATGGATAACTTAAAAATCAAAATGAAATCGGTCACAATTCTCCTTTCTGTGTCACTTTTAATATATCATTCTTCGTTACTATGTCAATCTCGTGTTAGAAGTATTCGGCTTGAAATATTCGTTCTTCGAAAACTTTAGTAGAAAAACATATCTAGGTCCCTGAGGGGCTTATGTTACCTCAGGACCTGGCTGGAATATCTAAATAAACACGTGTGAAGCCAAGAATAAAAATATATACACATGGTAGATGTGAGAGGCATATCTTTACAGAAATCCGATAAAGTTTTTTTAATGTGCGTTATCATTTGGAATTTATTTAACAATGAACGTAACCTCACGCCTGTAATATTCGAAGTTTTATGTACAGATGTATAGTATACACCTACGCTTACTTCCCACAATGGAAAAGGTGGCGAGATTATTTAGTTATGAGCTGATAATATTTAGAGTGCACCCCGTTGGCCCAGTGGTTAGTTAAATTGAGTGAAGAGCCGTTGTGGGTTCGGTTTCATGGGGAACAAATGTTTATGCGACGCATATTAGTATTTATGTGCTTTTTGTACATATATAGAAACTTAGATATTCAGATTTTTTAGATGCTTCCCTACCATAACATGCGTTCTGTCTAATTTCAAATCAGATAACCGTGTGAAAAAAGTTAGGTATTATAGTTATTTTAATTATGTCTGCATTAAAACCTTTATGTATTGCGAGTGAATTACATACATATATATGTATGTATTTATGCTGATTTGTAGCAATCTAAATCCCTAATTAATTCCATAATCGCGTTTTGATTAAATAATCTATGGGATGTACTGCAGGGCTTGTAGGATATTTAATTATTTTATACAATAAGTAGGTACATAAATATTTCTGTTACGACTTAATTGGAAACTTAGAAATTTTAATCATTTTCTTTTGATATTAAATATAATTGCTGAAACGTAAATGCTTTTAAAACAAGCACCCCTAAAACCTTTCAAGCAATTTTTCTCATTAGTGCCCCCTCCCCCTCCCCCTATTAATGGGTTCCTGTTTAATTACATTTTATATTTACTCCGGAAGTAGGGTATCATCTTAGATTATGAAAAATTATAGAATGCGAACAAAATATTATTTCTTAGGTTAAGGAAGTACCATTATATGATAAATCATCTTGAGGTATTAGATATTTCAACTTTGTCTCTAAGGGGTAACTTTACATTTCTGAGTGAGCACAGCAGACTTCAAGTCCTTTTTGCGGTTAGATACATTTGCGTATAAGATGAAGTAATTACAGAACTCCCGTTTGCTAGTTCAGTTCTTTTCAAACTCCAGAACCACTCTATTCATCTCACCCCACAGACCAAACTCATTACTGTTAATAGACGTTAATAGACTAGACTAGAATATAGCATAGACTTGTACTTTTGTATTATATTTAACACGGTTGAAATGTGTTTTAGGGGAGGAAAAGTTAATACCTATGAACCGAAATGGCACACCAAAATAGCGACAAATTAATACGCTGATTCGGGTTAATTTCATATCCTAAGTATGCATGTCTATTTATACATATACATAGTTATCTATATATACAACAATGTTTCTCAATTTCAAGTTGGGAACTTACTCGAGTTTCCTTGTTGGATCTTAATCTGTTAATGCGTATCACTCATCTCGTCAGCTTTTCAATTTAAAATTAAATTAATCAGGTTAAAGAAAACTTTAATTCGATCTTTTTTTGATTCAGACCGTTACGATTTGTTGTCGGAGCGGACACAGCTTTAAAGAAATGTAATAGGTAAAGATTTTAATAAAATGAAAGTGTCATTTGGAGAAAATTTTCAGCGAACGGAACGATATTAGTTTAGACTTCGCAGTGACGTCTCATGCTGCTTATTGTAGTAGGTTATGTCGAATCAGCTGTTACCAATTTTAAAATTTGAAATTATGCGTTATCGAATGCTTATATTAACATCTGTCTGTAGTAATGTATGTGTTTACAACGTTCCCCAATCACATTGTATTCGTCATAATTTATCATTTGAGTTCAACTCATGATTTTTAATTTCCTTCTGTTTATTTTCATTCATAATTTCTTTATTTTTACTACTAAATGACGTATACGTATTTCTTCTTTTTAACTCACATTTCTTACTATCGAATTAAATAAATTTTCCTTTTTTGACTCTTATACATCTTTATTACTGACAAAGAATTAAATAATTTGTCATAATTGTTCCTTTGTCCACTTCTATAATTTCCTGCAAGATGTTTTTATCACTGACAAAAATCTTTACGCCGTCTAATAGTACATTTGCACATTCCCAAACATTATCTTCCATTAACGTAACTCTCAGTATAAATTACAATTATCGCCTTCTCCCTTTGCTTCCTCCGTTCCATTATCATCCCCGCAATATTACAAGTTAATAAGGTACTTAACAAAGAGTCTTCTTTTTCTACGGCTAATGAGGTAGGACCATGTAAAGCATGATTAGAAAGAGTAGTGACTACAGGTTTTTTTTT
>DWME01006449.1:0-13638 GCA_018244795.1 Parelbella ahira ahira | reverse complement strand
ACAAATTGGATTTACCTTACAATTATAGAATGTTATAGCAAATTATCATAAATACTAATATTATCATAACTAAATGATAAGTAATATTACTTAATGGAAACTACATTTGCCAAAATTTGAAATCAAGACTCTTTAAGAAAACTAATATAACTGGTCGTTCACGATCCAGACGATTCCTTTCATTAGCAGCAGTATACCTATATTGCACATCCTATGTACTACTTATTGTTAATACTGGAACGCATTTCAAGATAATGTCGGCCTTGTTTTTTAACACCGTTTTTAAAGGTAAACAAGTTTAAGTAAAATTTTTTTTGAATTATCTGAAAAGCTTCTGAATTGATCCGATTCAAGTCGTTTAGGAATCGATTCATTGTTTCGGAGCGACTAAAAAGTCAATTCTTGTACTTTAAATAATCGATTAACCGATTTCAGATCGACATGCCTAATCTCACGTTCTCACTCTCGTCCACCTATGTAAAGCCTGCGCAGATGAGACAGAGAATGAAAAAAAAGCCCGCCAAATGAAAAAACGGTCTAACAAAATTTATCACGACTTCATTTTGAGCGAAAAAAGCACGCTCAGGCCTTCCCTCGTCTGCGCAGGCCATTACAGTCACTCTACTGCCCGTAACGAGATATGTTAAAAGACAGAAAGTTATCATGTACTATTTTTTATGTATTATAAATTATTGACGAATTTGTCAATGTTTGAAATTATCGAATCTGAATTGAATATTAATAAAATTGTATTTTTGATGCACGCCATTTCCTAAAAATATACAGTAATGCACTTTTCGAGAATAAAAATTCTACAGTTTTTAGGCGATCTTCTAACAAACGATTGTAAATATGTTGAAAACTAACATATATAGTTATGAATTATTATATATAAATTAATATCATAATAATTGCAATGTTATATTCAATTTTATCGCAGTTAATTGAGAGTGGCAATTGAATGTTTGTTATGTATAGAGTATTGTGTAATGAACTGTGATCAGTGTGTGTGTGTCCACATCTAGTGAGCGGGGAGAGAGAGAGAAACGGTAGTTCGCAATGGCATACAATTGCTAGTCTTATGCATTTATTCTTGCGTCTGTTTGCAGATAATTTTTTTAACCATATAAAAACAAAAGGTGTTTCGCCTTTTCAGTGAATTGTGGACTTATTTTGAGTTAGATGCGGCCGTGATCGAATGGTTTAAAGTCTGTTTCTCTGGCATTTAAGTGATCGCTGACAAAGAGATTAATTTAGCGCAATCTATTATCGAATAGTGAACGCTTCGACTAAAGGTCATATCGATTGAACTACGTAACACCATAAGGTGTTGAATTTTGAAAATTGGCTTATAAGTTTAGTCACAAACTGTATTAAAAGAAATGATTAAAATGTGTAAACATTTAAAAAAAAAGTACCTATACAAAATTATCTGCAAACGATAGCTGTACGGCTCACTTAGATAACTGTTATTACAAAACCTCATGAGACTTTAAACTATTTTTCGTGCATTTACTGTAATCCTGTTAACTATTTAGTGCTTAGAAACAGTGATATTTTAAATACTGTCTCGTTTAGGACATCTTTTCATACTGAGCATATATATATAAATGTATATGTACCTAAATATATTAATGTTGACGTTTGAATATGAATAAAAGTATGTAAATTATCGTCTTATTATATCTAAAATTATTATTAAAATTATGCAAAAATTTCTAAGTCTAATCGCAATTATTTCGTGTAGAATATAAACAAACTCATCCGACGACATAGCGTATAGTGTTAAAAAAAAATCAGTTATTTTTAATCTTCGTTGTATAGTCGAAAGCGCGCTTCCATCTCGGCTTCAACATGCGTGACAATAAACTGAAACCTATTTTTCTGAACGATTGTGACTTTCGAAAAATCTAGAATTGTACGTTTTGCACTATATGTACATTTTAAAATCACTAACAAGGTTATCGAAATATTTCTATACAGACATTTAACACTATAATGAAATAAGCGTATTAGGATTGTATTACAGATTCAAAGATGAGAATATAGGTACTTCGGAAAATGCATTTAAATTTACAACTAGCAACACATAACTGTACCTTGTATGATGTAAAGATTTCTTGCACGTTGGGTATTTTTGCTATTAGTTGTAAGTGTATTGTTGCATTTAGCTAAGTCGTGTGACCGAGATGTTTATATTTTTGAAGAGTTAAGTGTTAAATCAAATTAATAACTGTATATTTTTGAATGGTGACGGGCTGGACTGTTGAATAAGCGTCTTCATAGTATTAGTGTGTTGATGTATTTTTAAACTATTTTATTGATATAGGAATAAAGTTCAAAATCATTATGGAGATGTTTATTCAGCGGTTTTGTAAGGATGTATTGTGATATGTATAAGTATTGAGGCCCTAAAATTCCGTAGTTTGAATTTTCGTAAAATTATTTATTTCATAAGCGTTGAGGTTAATGTGTTGTTGATGACAAGGTTTTAATAAATTTGCTCATAATAATGATTTTAAAATCCTACTCTTTTTATTAAAATGAATTCAAAATAATACATCCGTGTTATATTTCATATACCTAATTTAGCTTTTTTATTTTCCTAAAGTTTTTTGTATTTTTAAATTTGTATGTATAAAATTTTTGATAACTGGATGTAAAAAAATCCGAGTGATTTTTGCGTGAATGGTTCCTTCATACGAATAACATTGGGCCTGGAATGTTGTGACATGATTGCGATAACTGAATTAAACCGAAATTCAAATCGGATTTTAGTTTTTAATAATTGTCACTTAGTTTAATATTATAAATACATGTTATAAGGTATACTTAAGGTCTCCGTTAATAGTCAATGAATATTCAATCGTATCACAGTATTTTCGTCGGCGACAATTAATTTAAGCTTATGTTAGTGAGATATTCAGTACTTAATTTAGCCGCTGAGTATTAATTTTCGTGGCAATATTTAAATGTTATATGGTAAGCTTTAATCGTTATTTATAACTTAATGTGTTAAAATTTTAAAAATCGAATTCCCTCCAATTTATTTCCCCCTTTTTTTAATTTGTGGCAACGACAATACTATTGTGTATTGCTCAATGTTTGCTCATTTTATTCCTTGTATTTTAATATTGATTGATATTATTGATTTATTGTATGTAATTAAACTGGTTTTATCAATGTGCTTGACTTCCATTCCACTTTCTTCTACTTGATCTGTGAAATTAGCGGCGACATCCGCATTGTACTTAGCATAGATAAATAACAAATAAACATTTACTTAGTAAATCCTGTTGTTCTTTTTTGCGTGTGTATTTGTGTTTTACAGGCATTTACAAAGTGTTGAAACACGAGTTATTTTAAGCTAGTAGTGTGAATTTGATGAACATTCTGTAATAGCTCCAATGTTAAACTTGCCAGGAGTTAATGTTACTCCTTATAAATAAATGAGTCATGCTCTAACTATTTTGCCAATGATTACATTCAAGCAAAAGTTAAGGTATTAAAATAGAGACACCAGTATGACATAATTTTTTTCTGCTTTTACTAACGGCAATCACTTGTGACCGCTGTCTGCTCCATTGCTATTTTTTTTTATAAAAAAAAACAACTAAATGATTTTTTTCCTATGAAAACCTCCATATTTTAGATACAAAATCTATGATTGGATTTATCTATAGTATCTGTATACCGTATCGCAGACTGGGATAAAGGTAAAACAATTGAAACAACAAGATATTGTAATAAAACATTGTATTGTATATATCTATATAATGAAGATGACGCTACACAGTACTTAGTGGTGGGAACTATGATGCCAAGGCTAACTAAGAACTTATCGCTTCTGACAATGAAGATATCTAATTGGCTAGAAGTTGTGAGATTAGTCGCCACTAATATTACTAAAGTTATCGATCTTTACGTACTTGTCCCGTAATTACATAGCAAAGAAAACATGTACACGTAGGCTTAATAATGATAATTGTCTCCTTAAAACTGACAGGCTTAGTGTGTTTCCATCTAAATACACCAGTTTGGAGCTGACAACGAAAAAATTTATTGAAATGTAGCATTGGCCCACAACAGTTAAATCAACCACATACATGGTTTCAACATAAAACAATTACTATTATTATGGTTGTTTAAGAACCATGTATTAAATCTAGCAGTTAATACTAAATCAACAACACAACATTGATACATCAGAGTTATTAACAAGAAAAAATTGAAAATATAGCACCAATTGGTTACCAAATTTGTCAGTTTCTAGAACTTTGGAGATGTTACACTCAATGTGACAATCGCTTACTTTAAAGTTTGCCTCGGGCAACTAATCATCCATAGCTTTATGCACATTCATGTTATTTCCTTAACTTTATACTGTTCTATACGTGAAATATACAAAACCACTATAAATGAATCTATTAAATACAAATGGCGTGTGCAGGTACATTTATAAAAATTCGGATGTCTATGCTGAAGTTATTTTTAGAATTTGTAAAACTTTATATATTTATAAACATGTGTATGTAACTACTTCTATATCCTTCTATACTCTATATTGAGTGAATAGTCTGTAAGTAATCAGTTCAATTATGTGGACTATCAATTTTCCAAGTACAGACAACATTAATTAAACATATCCATTCCCAAATCTATAAAGGCAATAATAATTGGTACATTTAAAGTATTATTAGGTCCTTACATATTAAATTAGCGTTTTAATGAATTGGCCACTTTCACCTCAAATACCTAGGGTTTGGTTTGCAATTCTAAATTCAAATATATTGCAGGCTAGTTCATTACTGTTTCGAATTTTTTATTTTTCGCTATTTAATTTTTCTTTGACTTTGTTCCGTTCCGTTTTGAAAGAATTTGTTGATTGTCGCTTCCACGATTTTTTCAGCAAAGTAATCAATGAACTACCTATCAAATGGCGAAAGTACATAAAGAGTAATGATACATATTTCGATTGATGAAATATATTATTTCATAATTTATTTTCTGTTTCATTTTCTCTGTATAAAACGCTAATTTCAAATGTAAGGACCTTGTAATAATGAACATGAAGATAACTCTATGAGTGCATGATAAATCTGTGTCTTAGTATCTAATAACCAAGATTATATTTAGTAAATAACAAGTTAAATACAAGCAGTCTTATGTTATTAATAATAGCAAGGTATAGTGTTATAAACAGGATTAAAGAATTAGTTAATAAATTACCCTTAAAATTCAAGGCACAACTTTAACAGGTGTGATTGACAAGGCACAATAAAACTGACAAAAGAGTTTGTAATGTTTGTTGTAGCAACTTACCACCGACATTAACATTTAGACATAAATTTTTATAACTTTTCACATTCCTTAATCAATGGAAGATCTACATATCTACACTGTATCAGTGACAAAGCCCTACAGTTTAGAGGCAGGCAGATCTGTGCAAACCATTTACCTGAATGGCTGTCTCAATATCTCAAATTAGAGCTCCTTAATCATCATTGCTCTAAGTAGTTAAACATATCACAAATATTATGCTTTGTGAATCACACCACAGACATTTTCCAACAAATCAAAAAGAAATGTATGTAACATATATTATATTATTCATATCCAACAAAATTTCTTGTAAAATTATCATTGCATAATTCACTATTAAGATTTTCACCACCAATATTTATCACAAAATCAACCATAATATTTGACTGTCATACACAATGGGATTTTCATATGAATTTTGTGAAAAGTCTAGATCATTAACAATAAAGGTAGATAGATCCAATCAGCACATTCTTTAACATTACTCCCAATCATAAAAGCAGTTTCAGGAGATAAAACACACTATTTCATTATCATCTGTGAATTCATTCAAGAAGTTAATTCAGTTCCTTTCTGAAGATGCGCTCCTAGTCTCCTTTGACACTAGAGCTGCTTAAGTCTTCAAATTGTCGTAATCATTTGACAATACAAGAAATTTAAATAACACACCAATAAATTTATAGCATATCTCTTACATTTTCACTGGCAGTCTTCTCCCAGATTTGACCTGATCTATACAACCTGTAAATCTTATTGCTAACAAGCCTCTGGCCAAACTTCATCATAGCACCTTCAAATTTGTGCTGAAATACTTGCATTTGAGTTTCATTATACCCAATACCACTTGGATGAAGCAGTTTGGGGTCTCTGCATTCAGAGTACTTATGAGCTCCGAGAATGTCTAAAGAAATATCTTTGCTACTTGCAGTCAAATTGAAGAGGTGTTCAAAGGAAGACATTGAATCTAAATTTCTAATAAGAATTTTGTTTTTCTCTTGTGGCATTGTATAATAATGTGTTTTCCTCATTATGTCTGGATATCCTAATTCTGCATTGTCATCGTCATTCTGATTCAAGCAGAACATAAGGGGTTGTACCACTGTAGTCCTTATGGATCTTGTAGGATCAAAGTCACCCAATACAGCCTTTATATCATTATGAACTCGTGGAACTAAGAATTCATCCCATGAGAGAACAGTGACATGGCTGACCTTATTCACTTCCTCCTTATCAAAACGATAATGTCTAAATAAGCAATCAAGCTCAATAGCACTCCTAACAATCTCATATGACTTGGAAAATATAAAAGGGTAATTTAATGGGAAGAACTGTATATTCCACTCTGTAATATCAGAGGGGAACAGATTCAACCTTCTTATTATATCCTCTGAAATCATACTGTCATAAATTGTAAAGTAGTTTACACCCATCATGTGGTGGAAAACTAGGAATTCAATGAATGCATCCCTGGAGACTATGGGTACATGGTTTGGAATCACACACATCGCTGGTTCAATGTTATTAACAAATTTGATGCTAAGGCTTTGTCGTGGTTTCCGTCTAGTATTGACTTGTATTACTTTGCTTATAGGGGCATGTATTGGGTTTATATTGTAGTTGTTGACATAGAAACTGATACCCTTTGGCTTGCCCAAATTTTTATTCATTGAACATTGGAAGACATATAACCTAAAGTTGTTTATTGGGTCAGATATAGTTTTGTAAGAGAATCGGCCCGCTTTGGGCTTAGCGGAGTTCTCGAGCCAAACATTGCAGCGGAAATTAGGGGACACATGAGCTTTGCCCACCACTATGGTGTCGATAACATGCGCGTGTGATGGAGACAATGCGTCATATTTTTGGTACGATCGTAAAAACGATGAATAAGAATAAAAATTTTCGTCTATTTCCTGGAAAAGAGGCGGAGTTTCCCGTACTTCCATCGACGTGTTGCGAAGTATTTCCGATAACATCGTAGCGTTGAATCCCGGCCCGCAAAATTCTATTTCCGACAATCCCGGCTTGCCGAAAAAGTTGAGCACTTCAAGCACATAACGTAAACGGTAGTACTCATGTCTATATATCAAAAGTGTAATAATACTTAAAAAACACACAACCACAAGTATCAACTGGTAATATTTCCTCATGATGTTCCCTGAAGTTTTGCGAGGTGTCTTCATTTATAATGGACCATTTGAAAAATTAATAAAAATGGTTAAGGATAAATCTCTTGTTATAGTTATCACAGTAATTACAAAACACATATGGCACATTTCACAATTGAAAAAAATATTTTCACTAATATCCGCACCCTAAAACCGCAACGCAGTAATGCATCAACCCTAGCCAAACCCTAGCCTAATTCCAAGTTTGCCAACAATTGTCTAAATTATTGATTTTAGACATTGACTGTCATATTTATGTCAGTCTAGATACTAGATCAGTCAACACAATCAATACCTTTGTTATTCATATTGTAATATTATGAATATCTAGAACTAATGGAAGTTTTCTTTAAAAATAGATTCCAATATATTATTAGCTACAAATTAAATGCTTAAATCCTTTTATCTGAAAAAGAAAAAACTGACCTGACCGACCGTCATCGTACAGCCAACAGTATATTTTGATGTAACAGGTTTAACCGATTGAAATAGATAAAAATTTGTATTTGTTCTTGATATCTATAGATTTGCTTACAATATGCAAAAAAGAGCAAGGGTAAAAAAGAGCTGGGAATATATTGTAAGATCGACGTCGGCGCCAGCAAAGTTGCAGGCATTAGCTAGTATGAAAGAAATGAGAAGTCCTACACTTCGTAAAATTTTATGAATAAAATATATTAATATATATAATCGAAAATTCATGTAACTATATTGGTCTAATATTAACTGAAGCAAAATCAACCACTACGTTGGACGGTGTAGGTTCGGTTACTACGCTGAACAAAATGAATGCTTTTTGTGTGTCTGGGATTTAATGTGTGAAATGTACGGCTTGACTAGGCGCTACCAGATAATATTTATTCAACTGTAAACTAGAGTTATAAATATGAAATGAACACTCTTATTTGTATCTATATTACGTATGTTCACCACATACATTTCGGTTTGTCTGAAGCGCTTCAATATTCATAAATCGTATTATCAATTTCTTTAATTGAAAAGTTGAATAATCTATAGTATTTTGTTTTTTGTAGTTTAGCCGTATAATTTTAGGGAACCTCATTTGTAATTGATTATTAATTTTCTATGTATGTATACGTTTGGCTTAGTTGAACTAATTTTTACGACGAGTACGACCACAGATTGTCACAGAACATATAATATCCTTCTGTCTGTCAAATTAAACGCGATCGAAACTTTAATGATGACTTGCTTGCTTTGTTAAAAACAACATTTTCTAATCTTAAAAATTGATAGTACGGTAATTATTCATAGTGTTGCTGTGGATTTAGTTATAGAAATTAAATTATTTTTCTATTGATTAGAATAATTTATCGAAAAATGGACGCCAACAAAGAAGACACACTGAGGCAATTTTGTGACGTGACCGGCGCTGATGAAAATCGCAGTAAATTCTTTTTGGAATCTTCAAATTGGCAACTTGAGGTTAGTTTCAAAATTTTTGTTTATTTCAATGAACCACGATTATTCGCGTGTGTCATGTTTAACACCTTTTATTCACATTTACATTTTTACACATTCATTCACAACTATTTGTAAAGCCTCTATGGAACACTTGAACATAAAAGAAAATGCAAGAGAATTGTGAAAATAGATTTGATAGTAAACTTTTTATAATTTTGCCTCATATTGTACAGTATGAGATTATTGTTTTCATTCTTAAATAAACAGTCAGTAGTCAAAACAACTGCAGAGCTTAAATAATATGTTTGGGGTTCAATCATTTAATCAAATCGTACATTTTGAGATGCCTGTTCATTTTGTTTTTAAAACCACATCCTCTATTACATCATCATCCTCATGAATCCTTCTTTAGTTTTATTGTTGGACATAGGTCTGCCTTTGGAATGAGAAGGGTTGGCAGCGTTTAAATACTTTAAATAATATTAGGGAAAATTGTAAGGTGTGCAGGCAGATGCTGGATGTGACAAGCCGAAGACAGGGCGCGATGGCGCTCATTGGGGGAGGCCTATGTCCAGTAGTGGACTGAGATAGGCTGATGATGTGTGATGTGTGTGTAAGGTGTGCAGATTATCTCAATAGTTTCTGTCATCTTTATATCAATTAACATTTAGTCAGGATTTGTGTCTGTTGTATGGCAATAGATTAACCTCATAATAGAGAAAAGGAGTTTTAATTAGGTGTTATATTTCCTATTCTTAGTGGAAACTGGTGCAACTGGTGCAATGATAAAAGTGTCAAAAACCTGAAAGAAATCTAGTAAAGTGGTCAAGTAATAGTGGATTAGTACACATGCTTGGTGCTATGCTTGTTGCTAGGCTATTTATGCCATAGGCATTTTCTACACTAAATATATTTCAATTTAATGATGACAGGAAAAGATTCAATTGAAATATTACAATTGTTTAAAATGTTGGTGATTAAAAGTTACTGGTAGAAAATAAACATTGAAAAAATAAATACAATTAGTATTTTCTAGAGTGTACCTAAAAACTTATAGGTGTTGAAAAAGTTTCAAGTTGCAAGGTGAACAATGAGTGAAATAAGGTTGAGAATCTACTCTGCAATCTGTGAATCCTGCTTGCCAGTCATCCCATTTCTTTTTGATACCTGTGGTTTGCTTTGAGACCTATGACCAGTGTCTAACATTCAATTTTATTGAATTGAAAGTTGAAATTACTCATCAGTATAAATCTATTCAAAATAAAAAAATAATCTGTTCTATTCTAGGTTGCACTATCAAGTTTTTATGAACATGGTGGGAATATCGAAGAAGCTCATGGGAATCCCGCACCGGCAGCGCTGTTACCACCGATGTCAGATAGTGACAATGACTCACCGTTGGGTTCACCAGCAACCAAGCCACCTGATAGTAAGACGAAAGCTCGCAAAACATCCAAGTTTGCCACCTTGGACTCATTGCAGCATGAGAGTTCCAGTGATGAAGAAGAAGGTATCTATGCACTACAATATAAATTCTCATTAATGTTTCAGGGCTTTGGATTAGAAATATACCATATAACCCACTTTTTGACATAATTTACCTTAAATATTTCTTTCATATAAATAAATTTGTTTTGTTACCAACAAATATTTTCAATGCAATTAGTGCTATATTCTAATATGAGTAAATTAAAGGATAGTCATTTTGTTAAAGTCTCATAAACTTTCCAATGTGTTAGGGACAAGAAAATATTTGCAGATTTGGAACAAAAACAATAAGTCATATTCACAGTACTAACAGTATTTTATAATATATCATTGTTTAAGCATTTGGTGCCACATCATTTTAATGGTCTAAAGAGCTAAAGAATATCTGAATAAGTCCAAAAGTTTTGTCAAGTGTAAGGGAGATCTGTCTCTCAAGAAACTCATTTTACATGTGAGATACAAGCAATCTATGTCCATTCTGCTAACTGGCATTTGGTCATTGTGGTGGTCATTCCCATTTAACTTTCTTGTACTATAGGTGTCCCCTGACAAACAGTGAATTGATAACAGAGTTGATAATGTTAAAACTGTCATGGAAACTAGACTGTTGTATATTCATAATAGATGGAGAAATTTTATTCTTCCAGTCACTGTGTACTGAGTGTCATAGGCACTAAGAAATACTTGTTTATCCACTTAGGATTATAACAGATTATGAATACGATTATTAAATGTTTTGTATCTTTAAACTTTTGTCATTCATCACCCCATAACTGGAACATACATTTATGGAGTTCATGAAACATGAATGAAGTGTCTAACAGTTTAATATATTAGTGTCAATTGGATGGTTCACTTCAAGACTCAGAGGGGTGTTGAAAGAATACTTTTGTCAATCAAGAGATCAAATGCAGACAGAGATTGTTGTATTAAAAAATGAAATAGAAAGATTGAAAAAGGAAAATTCTAAGTTAAAGGGTGAGATTGCAAGATTGAACCAAGCTCTCACTGATACAGAACCAGGTCTGTGTATATCGGGGTACTTGAATGAAATTGTAGTATGAAAGTTAATTTTACTTCAGAACTGATTTTTTTAGGTGGTTTTATTCTTTTTTTTTTATGTGATATTAACTTTGGTGATTTGCTACTATTTAAATATATGTTTAGCGAAAAGGAATCAATGTAACCCAATGGTTTTATTTAGTGGTAAATGGACCTTTTATGTTAAAGTTGCTATGAATCCTGGTTTAAAATTGACACAAACTAAAAATAGTTAAAATCCAATTGAAGTCCCAATATACATTACAGTATGTATGTAAACATATTTGTGTTCTTCTCATCATCATCATCAGCCTATAGCTGTGCACTGCTGAACATAGGCCTCCCCCAGTGCGTGCCACGCTGCTCAGTCCTCCGCCTTCCTCATCCAATGCCTACCGGCGATCCTCCTAATGTCATCATCATGTGTTCTTCTCAATTGGCATGAAATTCTTTATTAGTGTTGTAATTTCATAACTATTCAATCAAGTGACCTTTGCATAATTTTAACCATATAACTACAATTAAACAGGAATTTAATTACATTTAATGTAACAGCCATTATAAATACCATTTAATTGTATGTACTATTTAATTAAAGTATTTATCAAATCATTATAGCAATATTCTCCTTTTGTTTCAGGTCAGGCATTTTATGCGGGAGGTTCAGAAAGATCAGGTCAGCAGATCCTAGGGCCCGGCAAAAACAGAAAGGACATTGTATCAGAGATGTTCAAGAGTGTTAGGGAGTAAGTAGATATAACCAACACCTACCTGTTGAGACTTATCAGCTGAGAAATTAAAATATGTGGATAAATTGAGAGCACTTTTGAAACATGTATATGCTGAAATAGACTATGTAGGTATAGCAGCTTCTATAATAGCTGTGACTTGATGTTATCAACCATTTTTTAAGTTAACATTTTGTTTTTCTTTTATGGGTCAATCAATCAATCAATATGTTTTATATGGACTGGTTAATATTGGTCTCTATGATTTTTTCTGTTGTTCAACTTCATCACATTATATTAAAATTGTGTATTAATAAAATTTTTATCTGTTAGACGTGGAGCAGTTGTGTTTGAAGATGAACCATCAACGGCGGGCGGAAGAGGCCGGGGTGGTGGTGCCTTCAGTGGTGTGGGGTACCGTTTGGGACAGACTGATGATGACCACGAACAGGTCACGCCTTTGGGAGCAAGTCAGCAGCAAGTAAGATATCCAGTAACCGATTACAATTACTTCTAAAACTCTGTAAGCTAAATTGTTAGTTGAGTTTAATGCAATCAATTTCAACCCCATTTGTGTACAAATTAATGTCCGACTGAAACAGGTATTTCAGCTGGAACCGAAGCCGAAACCGAACTACGTCCGAACTGAATTAGGCGTCGCTCTCAGTTTCGACCGAAACCGAAACCGAAACTTACTTAAACATGTTTAAAATTTCTATTGCATACTGAAATCTAGTGTAATTAAAATTTTGTACGACTCATAATACGAAGCATAAAGTGTGATTTACGATCACAAAATTTTTTTACTCATTTATTTGCACATTCTATTTATACAAACAGTTAAATAGATGATTATATATTTAACCAGCTTAAATCATGTGTTTCGGGATGGCCGGACTATTTTCGGACCTGTACGAGGTCCTTCCTCATGAGCTCCCGCCGTTTGCAGCGAGGTCGCGGCAGAGACTGAATTATATAGTAAAATAGAATTTAAAAGTAAAAAAGTTAAATAGAGTTAAATGAAATATAAAGAGAATCATTAAAGTACGTAACAAATATGTATATTTAAATTTTTTTTACGTCATGAACAGTGGTCGGAATTGCGGAGCACTTCTGAGCGTTATTATAAACATGGTTATGTCATTTTTTATAATATTCGGGACATTTATTTTGTATTCATTTTATAGTTTAATAGAAACTAGATTTTTTGACCTAGATTAGCCGAAACCGAAACCGCACCTTCGGTCGGTTACTAGCAAAAATTATTATATTAGACATTGTTTAAATTTTCTGGTAATGATTTGCACTACGTATATTTAGCAAAGGTATATTGTATCATTAAAGATTGTTGTAGATAAATTTACTTGCAAGCGAGAAAATATTAACAATATTTTGTTCAATACTCGGCAATATTCAGTCAGTAAAGGTCTGCTCGATATCACGCGGTGTTATCTCAATACAAGAACTAC
>DWME01006448.1:0-13639 GCA_018244795.1 Parelbella ahira ahira | reverse complement strand
TGAATATGGAACAAGCACGGTAAGTCTGGCAGGATAGAGACATTTGATACTTGGTGTTCTCTGCCTACCCCGTAAGGAACCTGGCGAGACATTATAATAATAATAACAAAACGTTCATAAACAGCGCCAATTAACAGTTAAAATAATGATTACAACCCGTATGTATGAGAGCTTTAGGAGTCAAGGCGTAAACTAAGCGCTTCAAGATAAACGGGTCAAGTGTCACCACAAAAGCTGAGGGCAAATCCTTGAGAAGTAGGAGCGCCATTGAAAATTTCTACTACGTTGCGCCTCTATACAAATTAATTTTGCGAGAATCTTATCCCTATAGAGTAATATGAACTAAATCGTCAGAAAAAGTTATAATTTCAATGCTGTTAATTATTTTTTCAGTTGTTTACAAATTTCATGTCTTTCAATATTTACTGCACTTTTTTGTAGATATATTTTGCTCATAAATTTAAAGTAAATTTAATTACTCATTAGTTTCTTATGCTGGAATATAATTTTCATAAGAACCTCTTCGCCGCGTACATCAGATTACAGAGTGTAAACAAAAAATATTTCTAAAGAACAAATAGTTAACCAAAGTTTAAACAATTTAATTTTGTTAATATATCTTAAATAAAATATTTCTTGTAATATACATAGACTCAGTTGTTAATATGATCGTGTTATTGTAATAATTATTATTTATTTGAGATAGTAAGTAGAACTCGTAAATACTCCTCGAAATGTACTTCCAAAATCTGAATAAATAATTAACGAGTGCTCTAATTTTCTTCATTCAGAAGTTAGCAGAGCGTGTCACATTATCTAAAATCTTACTCCGAAACTCCTTCCCCTTGGGTAATTTACATATGTATTAGGTTTAAGACAGCTTATCAACATAATGTGAGAGACACGTGTAAAACTCTGCCGTATATCTTTGAATAAGAATAGATTTAACTCGCGTACACAACAACTTATTAAGCTGTGAAATCAATTTGAATCGTAAGAAACATCTGCGTTAGTGTGCTCATAACATTGTCTAATTCTAAGTCTGGCATCCATTTGAAGTTGCAACCCTAGACATAGGACTATAGGATCCTGCAACTTGGCCAAGAGAACGTTACACCCTCCTTCTCTTACTCATGTCGGCAATCTTTATAAAACTGGTCATGACAAAAGTGAGCTACGTATCAGTGTTTTAAATGTTTTATTACCAACCGAAAGTTTTCGGACACAATTTATCATATACCAGTAGAAAAACTGTAATAGACTTCTAAACGTACTCCTCAATGCATAGTAATATTAAAGAACAGTTGCCACTTAAACCCGAAGGCAGGCAAGCAAATTGCAAGATTCCTTGCAATCTGCCAACGCCTCAAGGCCGTGACAGCGTTGCTCTTTAAATTACTTTACAATTCGCTCATATTCCTTCTTTAAAATTATGTATTTGGTCATTCGTATTTCTCCTTTACTATAAAGTATAACTTAAAGCTTTTATTTCGTTTTGTTTCAAATAAACAAGATTGAGTCAATTTGTTTTATTTATTACTCGAGTTTCAAACTTTACAATAACACAAATCTTTTCTATACTTCATTGGCTTAACGAAACGAAATTAATCCTGAAATTAAGCACAAAAAATTTGAACGTTTTAAATCATTGAATTTCATCGAAACTTGATTTGCGTAAAAATTATTAACGATCCATTTCGAAATAACTAAGTTGTAGATCAAGTTGTACCAAATTTTCTAGACATTGTTTAGACATTGTTACCTGAGAATTACTTTTACAATCGTAACAATGTTGCCTGGAGCTTCATAAAGTTTCTGAAATTTATTAACTCGTAAATATTTGTTTACTTTTAAAAGTTAATTCAAGTGTGCTTTCGCATTGCTCAGATATTAGTTTTATTAATTACTTCTAGATTTCCACAATCTGTGGTTGGTTTTTTAACTTTATTTAAGAGCTTGAAGGTTGTTCTTTCTCATCTTTTTCATACTTATTATATAAAAATGTTCATGGTTACAGAAACAATGTGATTAAAAAATTGTCAACTGTAAACCTTTCTCAATAAAACGGCGGTAAATGTAATTGAAAACATGGGGAATATCCTTATCTTTCAATTACTTTTAGGATTTTATCATTGGAAATTTCCACCATGAAATTTCTTTTAACAAAGGTAGATTGGAGTAAAGTGTTTTAGGTAGATACTCCATGTTTAGTATTTATATATTATAATGGATAATAGGCTAAGCAAACAAAGAAGCATGTGCGCTGCATTTTAGAACGCATTTGCGCTTTCCATTAGGCGGGATCGTGGCAAAAATGAACAAAAAATTATTTCTTAGGAGACATACAATATCAAAGTTATTAAAATGAAGTTTATTTGGTTTTATTAGATATTTGGTCACTTTTTGAAGGCAAAGCGAAAGAACCGAAATAATATGTAAAATAGTAACGGTCAGTTTCCGTATCGGCACGGAGCGACGCAATAAGTTTCCCTACATAGATGAAGTTGGGAAAAGTAACTTTGTCTTCCTAGCTGTCGAACTCTCGTGGCTTGACTTAGTAACCACATGTCATAGAATGTGGTAAGGAGATAGTGTAAGCCACATGGAAGGATGTAGGACAGATATAGGAAGTTGTGAATATCTAGTGTCATGTACGTCGAAGTTTTTTTTTAAATTTAAGACAAAATAATATTCGATTGCCTCGTTGGTTGAATGGTTACAAGCGCGACTGCCGATCGGGAGGTCCTGGGTTCAAATCCCGGGTCGGGTACTATTGGATTTTTCTAATTTAGAATTTCTAGTATCGACTCGGAGACTTGAATTTTTTCTCGGTGTATGGCATAGGACTTAAGCGTAACTGGTTTAGGTACTAAACTCTTCTACCTACCGTTTCGATGATTACAGGTGTGATGTTATTATTGTACCTATTTAAAATATTGATAAATAAATATTTAATAATAGCTCTGTATTGGTAGTGGCACTCGCAACCAATAGACGACCCAAGCATATTTTAAACATAATCAAATACAATAGATGAATGATTTTTTATCATTAAGTATAGTTTTATTATGTATTACATTATACTTCTATACAAATAATTATTAAATGTGAGTTATGCCACGATGTCAAGTAGGTACATAGTTTCACAAAAGTACACAATATTCCAGGAAGTTTCCACAACAACAGCGAGTTCTTGTATTCAAAACGTACATGCAATATTCATACAATTGCCATAGTATCTAAACGCCTCAGTTCTCTACAAGTTCCCAAAATACATTCATACATGCTGCATACAAGGAGTCTCCGCGATTCTATTGCACATGTGCATTGACATTTTCATCGAACCGAAACTGCACCTGGAGAGAATACCATCTCAAATAATTTTATTTCCATGTCAACTTGTTTGTATGACATTCAGTGCTCGAATTTCCTCTCAATGCAATTCCCACGTTCCCTTTCCTACACACAATACCTATTGTTAATATCAAAAACGTGGTCATGATTGCAGAACTTTGTAATTGTATATGTTTTTAATGAACTCAATTTCTGATACTTTTTACATTATTTTCGGTATTCTCAACAGGAGCCTGTTTGATAAAGGGATATGTTGGGTTATCCCTTTTGTAACATAAAACATTTTTCCCCCAGTAGAAATCTGTTTACAGAGTTTATTCGAAGTGGGCTTAAACGAAAATAGAAACAGGGTGAATAACAATATGTAATATTTGGTTAAGCTAACGAAAGTAATTCATAGAGGTACTCATGCATTTTGAGCATGTTGAGCCACTTTGTAAATATTATGTTGAATCAAAAGTTTTTTCTTACATATTTCACATGACTATTACAGAAAAGACTTTTACCAATGGTTGGTGCTACAGACAATATGGTCACAGGTTTGTTTTTAATATTTTCACAACCCGTTTATTCCAAAATGACCGTTGTTGGGAATAACACATTTACCTACATTCATTAAGGCTTTGATGTCATTCTGAATTGGATAGTAGGTACATTCCATTCTTGTTGTCTTCCATACTGTCATTCATTTGCAAAGATAAATCAATAGGTGCCACAATAAATGATACATTTCAACGGCAATTTTTCTTTAGATCATTCCAACTTAAAATTGTTCCGCTCCACGGAAATCTTTAGTAAAAGGTGAAAGATTTATACATATTGAAGGGAAACCCGAGTAACATAAACTAAAGGTTCTTATTTATTGTACTAAAACTAAGGCACACAAGGGCAAAGTTAAAGTGACGCTTTAAAAATAATCTCAACGCAGCTCTTAGGCAATTAACCCACGCTCGTAAACATAAACGTTAAAACAATTCATTTAAATTGTAAAATCAACTCCCTCGCACATTTGACTCAATTCGTTCATACATAGACGAGCATGTTTAAATGGATAAACGATTTGCGAAGAAATAGCCTCTTTATCTGTGTTTCATGTTCTGAAACAGCAAGTGAGTGCATCCAATCGTAAAATAGTCCCTGTTTTAAATTCCAGCGCAAGGGGCGGTGTTGGCAATGTTTGACTTCTTGAGTCTTGTAACGGAGGCGTAATAGCCGTCGGATGCCTGTGTTGTATCAATTTTATTCTGAAGTCTAGACCTTACTTGTCGCAACAACAACTGAGAATCTCATTAATCTGATGTAAAGTGCCCATTTGAGCCCATAGATGTCTGTACTTAAATTTAAGACACGTACACTATGAGGGCGCGCGCAAATATATTTTACTTTATTCACGAAGTGGGAAGTAAACGGACATATATAAGTGTAGTGAGTCGCAAGAAGGGTAGCTAAAGAATATAACAAATTAGAAATGCGTACGACATTATTATCAGACATGCTTTCGATGAAATATACGTAAATTTTAAACTTAAGCAATTACATGCATGAGTGTTTTCTTGGTTCAGAGGACACGTTAAGCAGTCGGTCACGCTTGTTGCCTTCAGACAAAAGTTTTCGAGCTTTACTGTAGTCTTTCAGAGTAATATATGCTAGTGTAATAGTATAATAGTAGTAAATGTAATAGTAATATATGCTATAATAGTGCTTGTAATATATGCTAGTA
This sequence comes from Parelbella ahira ahira, assembly GCA_018244795.1. Classification (NCBI taxonomy): domain Eukaryota; kingdom Metazoa; phylum Arthropoda; class Insecta; order Lepidoptera; family Hesperiidae; genus Parelbella; species Parelbella ahira. The sequence continues at coordinate 8,565 of DWME01006448.1, read as the reverse complement.
GACACCTAGCTCTTACCAATTCGTACTACATAGAATGCTGTGGTGAATAAAATCGAGACATTTCATAATTTTATTCTAAAAATTGCAGTTATTACAAATTGTAGTTATATAAAAAGCAACATAAGTTATATCGACTTCATGATTGATTCACAGTTAACTATATGTCATTAAATGATAATCCCCTTTGAGACTGTTACGTTAATAGTGAAAAATACATGACGGGCGTTTTAAAACACTAATGTTTCATTGTTGCTTAGATTTACAGTATCATTGGATTTGTTAATATAAAACCTTTGTGGCTTTTATCAATACAGTCAATCGAATTGCACTATGTTTTTCTACTTTTATCGAAACAATTCCAGATTCTGTATGAAACGATTGGCTAAATATGTAGCTATTACTCAATAGCTTATCTATATTGAGATAAAATTGAATGCTGTTCTTATCTGTTATTTGCCAAGAAGCAAATTATCTAACTTGGCCCGTTTACGAGCTTCGGCGCATTTCAACTACTTAAAGTACGTCAGTGAAAGCGTCGTTTAACATGTCGCGTCTTTAAGATGAGCAGTGCCCTAATTCACTGTTCGTGATAGCTCTGTTGTTAGCGGTTAATTCCCCATTTTCTCGTGTTCATCATCTTTCAGTATATTAGAACTGATATCCCGTTTAGTACTGTTTCAGTCAAATTGTAGATATCCTGTAGTTCATTAATGAATGACTACGATTATTAATGAATAAGGTCTGCTCCTTCCCAACTTTACTGACATAAACAATATTCATTTTTAAGTAGGTTTTTTATACAGGTTTAATTGCCACGGCAACTAGAAATCACAGATTGATGCTCATATGATAATACTTAATATATTTTACATTCAAATACTATTCGAATTAGTATTATTATAAAACCGCTAACAGTTTGATCGAACGATACGTTAAACTAAAGCGGTGGCGTGATAGGTTTGCCGCCTTTTTTAATATGAAGACATAATATATTTGGTGTGCGATGTAATACGGGCATTAACTTAACGATATTGGGCAGTTTACCGCTACGGCGGCTATTGTAAATATTAATTATTTTGTTCGTAGCATAGAGAAATAAATATTACGTATAAATTTACCTTTTACGCTGTGAAATGTAAGTAAATGTAAATGTTTTTAAATACCTACTTCTTATATGAGAAGATTTCATTATTTTACAAAAGAGAATAATAAGATAAGATCCTGCAAAGCTCAGATGGAGAAATAGAACAAAGTCTTAAGAAATGCTTGTGACGTGTGTTATTTAAGTAAAACTTCATTTCATATTTTAAAAGAATAGTTGTAAAGTTTCATAGCATATATTTAATAGATACTTTCGTCAGTGTTCCGCTGAGCCCGCAATTTGTAGCGACTCATTATTTTCAATTAATTAATGAAATTGCAACGTAATGTTTGTTACTTAGATTATTAAAAATACTTCCCTACTACATGCACATTTACTATGATATATAGAATCCCACTGTTCAACGCATATACGAGTAGTATGAGAAGTTCCATTTGAGTTCTTACGTCGCGCCGAGTGCTTTGATCGCGGCCGACAGAAGAAAACAAATTACTGACTGAGTACGCATATTTAATATGTAGTTGTTACAGTGTTGATATGTTGTTAGTGACGGATTGAGACTGATTCGAGATTGGAATGTTAGTGATTTATTAAGATTGTTGCAGATGGAACGCCAAGATAACATTCAATTATAATATTTTATCAAATTATATACAATTATACATATGTACCTATAAGTTACGCGTATGCTTAACTTCAGAATTGTATTGGGTCTTGGTACTGGACACAGGTTACTTGGACATTGGTTACTTAAAGCGAACTTTTAAAATAAGAGATATCAACGCTAAAACCTACAAACAATTTGTTTGTTATATTATCTAGACCTTTAAATCGATTTATTAATTTTAAATGCAATATTAAGATTATTTGACAATTTATTTCTTATTTCACAATTTCAGTATTTGTAATGTAGAAAATTAAAGCTTGAAAAAAGATACAGACTACTTAAAACACTTTCTTAAATAGAAAAATTGGTAATGAAAATATTAAAATAATTGAGGTTTCAATAATAGAATGTGTAAATAGAGTATATTCAGACCAGCTTACACGAATAATACCCGTAAATTAAAATACCCGTATATTAAAAAAAAACGGTACATCAATTATTTAAATTAAGCGGCTTTTATGATTCCCTCAATAGCTATAATTGTTCGAGTTCCATTTATCAACTATATGGAACTCTGAATATTCATGGAATTCGCGTCGGACAGTTCCCACAGACAAGGGCTGTTGGACGCTTTATTAATGTATATAATATACCTAGTACATGAGGTAATATTAGTTCACTTAAACTTGTATATGTTTTCATTTACAGCTCTCATTTTATTGAGAAACAATATAGGAAATAGAAAAGAAATCTTTGGTATAAAGACACAGTAAATTATAAATACGAAAACGATTAGATATCTTATACTAAAGATGATTAAAACATTGCTTGTTTATTTGTAAGTATATTTATAATTTTAATTTATTTATAGTTTTAATTTTTTTCTAAGGTTTTTAAATCAGAAAAACACAATAACTAGTCTATAAATACATGGTTTTGTTTTATATTAAATTTTCATAAAATAGAAGCCACATAATATGTAATTGGAACTCAATTTAAAAAGGAACAATTATCTTGGAAATGTGAGCCCTATATGTATTCTATTTATTATGTAATGATACAAAACATATTTTAAGCGTTTATTAGGTTTATATATTACATATTCAGTGAGATCTGCTATGTCCTCGCTATGTACTTTCGTGTGTAACTTTGCAATATACGAGTATATATTAATAGTTATAATCATCGTGCAGACATCAAAGTTAGACGAGCTAGAGATATTAATGTAAATTATCGCACTGCACCATAAACGGCTATTACCTATAGTACGAACATAGTTTCCGTAATATTTTTAGACTTAAAACAAAAAAGTAAGATTCAGTTCATTTATATCAGAACATAAACGCAGCACGCCTGTGAACCGCGAACGAATAGGCAGAGGAGTGTAGTTTAGAAGTACAGTATAGCAATATATGTATATGCCTACATGAACTGTATAACACTGGCAGGTATATAGCGCAAGAGCGTCATTAGTCGTTATCAAGTTTAGGCTTCGATTGCTTCAACCATAGCTTCACCGTTTACAATCACGTCACATTCCTTCAAGCCTTGCAACTTCACACATAACGTAGTTATGAGTTAAAATATATGTGATACTAAATCTGTATAAAATCAAGGCACAGAGGAAGTAAATTACCAAGAATGTCTTTATCGAGTTAAACACAAATCTAACTCACTTCGGGTTGATAGTTGTAATTAAAAATTCTATTCACATGTCTCGTTACGAACTGCTTTTGTTCTGTAGAGTCTGTACTAATTTGATGGACCGTTTTGATGGACTTTGTATGCAATTTCGCGGCAATTAAACTTCTGCATAAATATGAAAGTTCGGACTATTGTTTAGTTATGTAAGGCTTTGCAATCATAGTTCCGGCATGTCTTGAGAAAGTTGGGAGCAGAAAGTACTCTAATATTGAGTTGTAGGGCTCTTATTGTATACGGTGCTTATTTTAAGGTGACAGAAAAAGTGAATGAAAATAAAAGTTAACATAATTGGATTTACTGCCACTAATCCTATCCAAGACTGGAGATCAAACTCTACATTAGCCCAGTAGCGTGCAGTCACTCGAACGGCGGAACGTTCTCGACGTTGCACTTGATAACTGAAGAGGAAATGAGAATGCTCTCAGTTTCGATTTTCATTTGTTTCTCAAAAACGAATGGTAAATAAAAAACGACCTCATAAATAAAACTATATGAGTACTTACGGGATGGAAGTTTGTAATTGAATGAATAGTTAGTTACATCTGACAATTATCCGTTACGCTAACCTGCAATCAACATCGTTGTTACTAGAAACATCTAGAAACTGGTGAAACGTGTGAGTATAATACACCATTCTGCCTACCCCTTCGGGAATTACAGGCATGGTGTCACGTTTCACGTTACTACAAACAACGCAGTTGAAGGATAATATATTCCTTTTCTTGAAACGTCACAAAGCTTCATTTAGTAGTTCCTATTATTCGCTTATAATGTATTCTGTGACATTTAATAAAATCATCTGTTTGTGACGAAGCCATTCCAATATTCCAAGGGTACCCAATATCGATGTGGGACAATCTGTCTGACTGAGAAGTAATTTACTAAAGCAACCTGCTATTGTTGTCAGTTTCTGTGAAAGGCCATACAGAGTTGTGATTTACATAAATTGCATGTTTGAAATAAATAAATAAATCATCTGCCTGTTCCGGCCCACTGTTGGATATAAGTCTCTCCAACCTTACATGTCACTGAACTAATTCTGTAGCTCTTCGTTGAATAGAAACTTACCAAATAATTTAGATTCTTTACAAATATAATTATTTTACTTTAACAATTACAATTATTCAAGCTTGTTAGTATAAATACATTATTAGTATGTTATAAGATCTGTGACCGGTGTATGCCCATAGGCTCACGACCTATTCCTTTGTGGAACTTAACCGTAACTGATGAACCGTGAAAGTGTATTACACTCTGCCTTCCCCTTCGGGGATTGCAGACCTGATGTAACGTTAATTTGTTAGTATAATTATAACAGAACGTAGCATTAAACATTCGATGTAGATATATAAAAGTGCACAAATTCGAATTGAACGCCTTACTGAAAGTATTTTTAGACGTTGAAAGAGAATCAACAATCAGTCAGTGCCTCGCAGGATTTCCGCCCTATATTACCGTGTCGCTTGTGTCGTGTAACATCGTTTAAAATAAGTTTCATTTTCCGGCTCACGTGGATAATGTTTACGTCACACCCGAGTTCATAACATCGATGCCTTATAGTATTTATAGCTACTGGCCACGTACATATAGGTATATCGCTCGAATCAGCGGACCTTCATATATCTGTTATGTTCCTTATGTTATAATTTGGTACCTACATTTATATGTAACGGTCCTAAATAGGCCAGTTTTAATTCGATTGTTTAAAAATATAAGTTATGTTAATTTAGTCCGTTTTAAAAATTTTGACTAAATGAAACCTTTATTAAAGCGTTATAGATATTTCCAGATTGATAATTACAATTGTAATAGATTAATTTTTTTTTTTAAATTTAGCAATAAGCTCGCGTTAAGATGCAATTTCCCGTGATGTACAGCGACATGCCGCGTACGACGATTACGCTTGTTTATAAAGTGACTATTCACTCTTGCATTTAATAATTCAGAGATTTTTTATCTAAATAAATAAATTTTGGAGTATCTTTACCATCTATTGTACTATTGTTTTTCTTTTCTTAATTTAAAAGTAATAATTTACTTACATAAATTACGTAAATATGGCAGCTAATGGACGTTTTTTTAATATAATCTTAGAAACATGTAAACGAGCGCCTGTAAACTAATTCTAATTATGCGAATATAAGTTACATCAGAGGGGTTGCATTTGCATGAAGGCTTGGAAAAAAATATGTCTCTGCAAATTTGCTGAAGAGTCGTAGTGTACCGAAAGCATCTCTGAAGGAAACTCGTTCTACATTATACACGTACATGGTCGAGACGAGTGTACGGACTGGACTGTGCATGAGCGTCGCTAGTCCAATTGTCGGAGATTCTTATTGTTGGATGAGTGCTGCTATGATACTAACGCCTTACGTCCATCGCACCACTCGTCGAACAATGAGGCTCAGGTCATTAGATCCAGGTCAGCAGATCCTTAGAATATGTATGTATTTACTTTTCACTTTACATCCTTAAAAATCTCAGTTAATACGTGGCTAAAAATCTCCAGTCATTTTATGATAGGTGTAATATTATAAATAAATAAATAAATGACTCAAAATAAAAATATAACCCAATAAACAACGTCAATTACGTAATTATGCTAAAATAAATTTTATGTACATTCAGGACATATTGATGTGACTTGTGCATATTGGGTGATCTGTCGGGTTCGGCTATCGTGCATAGATCAGATGGAACATCCGGCTCAGGTACTTGTGCGGCGTCTGCGAACACAATCGACAGCATCTCACTTACACATATTGAATTGCATTTCTCATCTTACAAGATCTCTAATATATTAAATAGTAAGTATTTATATCTTGTTTTCTGTTATTCTGAGATTGTCAATATCACTCTCTATTGTCCGATTGCTGGACGTAGGCATCTTCCAAGTTGCGCTAATACTGTAAACGACGATTACTTTATACGTACATATTAATATGTCTATGTATAGATCACATCGTAAGGTCAAAGTACATACTTGAATTCGCGACATTCCTTAAGAGAGTTTTGTACGCGTTCTCCGCGGAGTTCTTCGGTTACGCTCTAATCTAAAATAGAAGCCTTTTTATACCTTACATAGCTTTAATAGTATTAAAGAGGACCGAGTAATTCGACCTTTTTTGTTATAATCGTGCATTTTACATGTACTTATTTTATTTTTATCAATTCGATTCAAAAAGATGACCTATTTATGAAACAGATAGAGATTATTATTTGTTTATACATCAAATAAAAGTAGGAAGGTTGGAGAAATTATTATTAGGATATAAGCTTGATACAATTTTATTATGTATCGTTTGAATAAAAACTGCAGAGTGACTGGAATATTTCCAATATTTCAATTATAAGACCGTTACTGTAAGATTCTGTTCTGCCGCATTTACATATTGTATCCTTAATCAACGGTTTCATTTTTTCTGGAAAATTAATAATTTATTTTCTATCTACTTTTCCGGCTTAAAGTCGATGCTTGCGAGAATATTATACCTTAAATAAAGATAGAAAAGAAAAAGCGTAACATCACGCCTTTTATCCCCGAAGGAGTAGGTAGAGAAGTGTGGCACACTCCCACGTTTCACCAGTTATTTTTACGTCCCATGGAATTGGTGGTGAGCCTATAGTCCATACGCCGGGCACGCATCCAGACTCCGAGTCACTACTAGATATTCTAAATTAGAAAAATCCAGTAGTATCTGTCACGAGATTTTACCCCAGGACCTTCCGATCGGCAGCCGCGCTCGCAATCACTCGACGAACGAAGCAGTCATTTAAAAAAAAGTTATTAAAAAAAAGTGCTTAAGCTTCTCCCAAAGGTTGAATCTATCTCTATATTTAATTGAAACATTTCCGGTATTGCGGTTCGTTCATAAAAGCGTGGGAAACTACCGATAAAAGTATTTTTACATTGATATAACTCTCACGTTATAATTGATAATAAATACAATCAAAAGAGGTCCAATTACCTGAGAACTACAACTGCAGTTATATATGACATCATCAGCAGAGTTCAGTTTTGGATGTTTCATTTAGGCGATGGTAGCAGTCAGCTGCACTGAGACGAGCCGTTTCAACTTACCCAATCTACAACGCAATTAGAAATTAATGACTATGCTCCGTCAGAACTTCGTACCTATCTGATATTGATTGAAAATTTTAATAGTATAGCCTATTCAAATTTTTCTACCTACCCTATTTCTTAAGAAAAATATGTCAGGTTTAAGTTAAATATCATTTGCTGTAAAGTTGAATGAGGACATCGTGAGGAAACCTACATAATTTAGAGTTCCCCTAATGTTTTTTAAAGCATGTGAAGCCTGTTAATCCGCACGTGGACAGAATGATAAAATGGCTGATGGCGATAGTGACGATACGCTCCAGCAATATTAATAAACAATTTTCTAGTAGTAAGCAAACTTATATACGATTCTTTAATGCATCAAAAGGTATTACGCTGGGAGTCGTACCAGTCATAAAATATTACAGAACTTCATCTTTTATCTCAAGAGAATAGACAATTGATAGAGACGGGGCCCTGGAGAGAGCCCACATTTATCCGGAAATCTCGACTATACGATTGATTCCACCGGGAGCATCTGTCAAATTTTCTTTGTCTAACCCACTTTAGGAAAAATTTAAAAACACGAATTGGAAGTCGTCTTATTGGATTCATCTAGTAAGGAAAGAGGATTTGCTATTTTTATTTGAAAATACCTCCGAATAGAAGGAAACGGAGTACAGTTACAATATAACATGCACATGTTATAGTAGCTATCTCTAATATTTAATACCCTTTCCTACTCTTTTGCATTGCTATTTATAGACGGGAATGACACAGTACAGCATGAAGAAACGTTTTAATTCATATCAATTATATGACATATAAATTAATTTACTGTAGTGTAATTAACTTAAAATGTTTGTTCATCATTGCATTTGGTCCGATATGGACTGATTGATTACAGGCTGAAACGTCCAAATGGCTACTACACAAATCAGTGAAATGAATCCTATTGGTACCTCACCTCTTACAAATACTTTCGAATTTATTTAATTTTAATTAGGAATCGTTGAATGACTCTAATATAGATGTTTACGACTTTTCCATGCAATGCACCCTTGTAAAATATCAATGCCTTCAACATCTTAC
>DWME01006447.1:0-13640 GCA_018244795.1 Parelbella ahira ahira | reverse complement strand
AGAGGGCATCGTCCCGAACAACTAATATTTGTACAGATTAGCCGAGTTTCATGTTTGATAACTGCCCTCGAGCGTGGCCGTGAATCCCAATTGATAGCGAACGTTAAAACCGTATACCGAGTAACGTAGATATACCTACTATATACCTACAATAATATTTTTTCCGTTCGTCGAGTACTAGCGGAAACAAATTTTATTCATACAACATGTCAAAGTTTATGACTGAACTGCTAATCAACGTAGGTACCTATATTCATTTATTTGTTCAATTATTTATTTCTATTGTTTATGTAGGTACAATAGGCCGACTTATGACTTGTACAACTTAGTGACGTTCACTAGAAATCGGTCATTGGAGATAGTGAAAAAATGCTAATTGGTACGTAAGAACCAAAACAAAAAAGTAAATAAAGAAAATTTAGAATCTTAAAAAACAAAATATTATTGTCACTATCAATTTATTAAAAATTTCTGAATGCAGATATTTAATAATGGCTGAGCAATAAAACCTTCCACTGGTTTAGGTAGCTTTCAAGGTTTTACCAAAACGTTTTCCCAAATCTCGTTCTATGAGGAAAATACCGTCTTATTAGCTATGCCACGTTATAATTTAATAAGACGATATTTTTATCCTCGGAATCTTTATATCCGTCCAGCATGATATTGTTATTCAGTTTACTATTAAATGAGGATATTTTGTATATGAAATAAAACAACTTACACTAGAAGCGCTTCGCGTGGGCCGATGGTAGCGCACCTTCTTCAGGTAGACTGTGTATATCGCGCCGTCCACCCGCTCCTCGCCCCACAACCGCCATGTCGGCTGCTGGAACACACCAACAGTTCTCAATACTAACCTTGTTTATTCAGTAACAAGCTGTCGCTTGCGGCTTTGCTTGCGCCGAACTCTATAATTATATTACACTATAATCGACTGTCTCGTTTAGCGACTAGTTCCCAATCCAACATCATTTAAAGAACAATTGTGCCAAATTTTATGCAACTAAGTCCAAGGTTTTGGCTGTATACTTATCGATCAGTCAGTTTCTACTTATTTATATGTATATATTTAATAAATAAGCATTCAGTACAAGACATGTACGGTGTTCTGGTGTATATATCGCTACCAGAACTACACTCGCCACAAGATTTTCCGCAAAAGTATCAATTCATTTGTTTTAATTCGCCTCTTAAGGTCAAGAACAGATAATGACACATTAAGGAAATCGGCTTATTTCTCACTGTTATCAAAACAACAGCGACCTATCTCAATTCTACCCAGAAGATTTTAGCATACCGATTGAACTGTAATTAAACATTACTTTACAAGAAATTATGAAAAGATAATGATCTGATAAGAAATTTAGGTGAAGATTAATAACATTTAAAAATCTATTTATTTATTTGTCATTGTCAAATCTCAAGGTAATTTACAGCGCGGACAACTTCATGACGTAGAAGTATACCGAATATATGAATGTGCGATTAAAAGTGCTTGCTTAGGGGATCAGGGGTATAAACAATAGGTCACCAGTTTCTCGAGTCAATTCATCAGCATCAAACTCCCGTAAAACAGTTTCTTGACATTTTCAAGAATTAACACATTCTATGTACCTATATACGAAAGAGGTTTCCAAATTTGTAGTCATTTTATCGAAAGCGATATCAAGCTTGTTTTCATGGGCTTGCGTGTAAAGTGGATGATTATTGGTTTAGTACAGAACGATCGCAAGAAAAGCGTACATTTTAAGTAAGAAAGTTAATAAACATTGGAAATAGTATGGGAAAGAGAATACCGCCTTGCGGCACGCCAATTTGTAATTCAGTTCGACCAAAGACTATGTCAAACTTTTTCTCAGCGCATGAATTCAACTCATCTGATAACATCTTCGCAATCGTAGTGACAGAATGCCATCACTGTCTCTTATAGCTCCTCAAGTAAAATTAGTCTTATCATATCTTTAAGATAAAATTTGCATGGACTAGCTCACAAAACATGCAAAAATAGTCACCATCTCCGTTCTATCAACACTCAAATATCACTTTGTTTTAAAAACGGTTTTGAAGAGAAATGTTTCTTGATAGAATAGTATACAGCTTCTGGGCCATATTTATCGAACTTATTAGAGGAACGCCAGCAAATTGTTGGTTACTAGGCATGTACCATCCTGTTTCTTTAGTGAACAAACTTATAGGAACAAAAGAAAAAATATATTTTTTTAATTATTTTTGTCTTTTGCAGGCTTGTTCATCCACCCACAGGGTTGCTGTTAATAACATTGCGCTTCGTTATGATATCAAAGAGAGAGTTTTAATTTCCATGATTAAAATATAGCAACATTTCCTGGTCTATAATGTTTATTAGGTATTCAGTGGCAACAAAGATTCCTAACTCTTCAGTAGGTACTCATGCAGAATCTATTGAATGCGGTCCATACCCATCTTAAATATCCTATGATTTCCTCCAACGTAACTGGCTGGTTTTCATCACCGCATATTTCTGCAGTATTACGGCATTGAGAAAATATTTACGATTTAAATTAGTTGTCTAATACTAACAGAGCATTATGTTGTCAGTAGTCAAATATTTATATTCCACGAAATAGTCAAAAACCTAACACTTTTTATCATGACTTCACGAGCTATATTGTAACTCGCCACAGTACCAATAGTAAATATTCGCTATTCGGATGTACCATAACCTTTAATTAATCGAATGATTTTTTGGCATTTAGTCGAATTTACTTTTTATAAATCAACTGAATATTGTTTCGAACAAGTAATTAATTAATGTTATGGGTTTATTCACACTATTTTTTACAATAATATGAATAAATGAATACGTACAAAATAAATATCCTAGTAAGTATGTACGAGTATGTAAATTTTAGACTCAAATATTTAAACGTTGAACGATAATTTTATATACCTACTACTAGAATAACACCTCTTTTTTGGAGTCGCTAAAAAATTAATTGATATTGCGCTATGTCCTGAACCAATTGCGATAAACGATAAACTTTATAACTGCACTATTTATATTTCAAAATAGGTATTTACCTAAAGCGATAGGCAGAAAAAGAGCACAGTCAGAGTTATATTATACATCCCACAATGTAATAGGGAATGAGCCTATAGCTTTATAGAAAGCTTACATAATCATCATCAACGGCAGCGAACAGCACGGGCTCGGCCTTACTGACGCCGCATATCCTCCACATGGCCCATGTCCGCGGGCGCCGCTCAGCGCGGCGACGTCACGGCGGCTCAGCTGAGCGCCTGCATCACGCCCGCATCGCGTTCACTTTCACTAGCGCACCGCTCCGCAACACTTCGTCCACATGCAAATCTAATAACTCAACGCAACTGGATCGATCGCTCGCGAGGGAGCCGAACGAGCATGCGAGCGACGCGGACGTGCGTGACGCAGGAGAAATCGCAGACGCAGCCCGGCACACTTGCCGAAGGTATCCGGCACGACTGGTTTCCTCGAATCGATTAGCCGATTCAATAACAGATTCTGACCAGCTATCACCTTTAATCACTAGCTCTCAATTGCTAATCGATGTGCATTACAAAAACTCTCACTTATTAATTACACGATCTACGTACAAATCTACATTACACGACAAACAACGCGTCTTAAGCTTATTATGCTGTAACGAGTATAACCAGTGTCGGAACTTAATGCGAGTTATGTGAGAAGTTTCGCACGTTCAACTTTAAAACACACCAACTCCCTTTTTAGAAATCAGCCGAGCTCTAACGGAACTGAATGTTCTTTTGTTTAAATTTAACGTGAAAAATAAGAAACCAAACGCAAGTCACACGGGTACTTTTAAAGATTTAACTAGAAAAGTGTCATGTAGAGCGCGATGGCAGCGTGGCGGCTGCGCGAGCGCAAGTCGACTGCTCTCTCGCGGTGAGATCGCGTGAAAAACTCCAATAGAGTACATCTATGATGCTCTAACTTCAGAACCGTACACGAACACGCAGGTGTGTGTGTGTGAACATGTTAATAGTCGCGAACCATGCTTAATTGTAACAATTTCTAACTATCGATTTCAAAATTCTGTTCAACTCTTTTTGCTGTCTTTACGTATGAATATTTAAATTGAATGACAATTGATGATAACCGTATAGTACCTACAGTGGATTATGACACCGTATAGTATAGTGGATTATGATATGATATAGTATAGTGGATTATGATATGATATAGTGGATTACGTTCGCAATCGACACAAGCATTTGTGTAGCGCGCACTCACACTTTTTCTGCGTTTTCGTTCACAAAAATATGTATGTTAGTACATATTGACATACATGTACATTGTACGTACATAGTTATATATACGTAGTTTTTCAGCCGTCTGGTTGCCATAACACACATTCTGTCAAATTTTAAATCTGATGACAGTACGTGAAGGTGTCCCAAAATATATTTTTACATATAATAGGATACGATGAATTTAACATCATTCTTACCAACCACGTTTCCGTTTGGAGCGCGTTACAATATCATTAATTGGACATAAAAAGGAAGTTGGCACCATTTATTTTGCAGTTGTTCATATGTTTCAAATATATGTATGTATATAGACAACAGGTCATTGTGTAAATAGACAGCAACGGACCTTTGCGTTTTACCTACCCCATAAGGAGACCGGCGCGATGATGTAATAATGACTGCCGTTAACTTGTCATCTACCAAGAAATAGTTTTGTTCTTATAACTGATAGACTGATCTCTTTTGTACATTTCGATCTCGAATAAAATAAAACACTCATTCAGAATCATGATCGAATTTCCACTACTGCTGAACCATGAGTGTGTTACTTTTCTATTAAATTATTACATAAGATTATAGTGTTTACAGGCTTGCATCAAAGATTACTTTCTTAAATATGGCAACACATTGTACTCCAATCGATCCCGTATTTCACTTGCTATTGTTACCATAAACAAAACACGTGTAGCATTCATAAAGAATAGAGTTACCAACATGCAATTATGCAGCTATTGTTTGTGATGAATGAACAACAAATGGAAACCGTGGTGTATGCGACGACATGACATCAAAGCAATCAAGTCTTTTTCATAGCCATCGCTTTTTATAAAAGTACTGCACTCGTGTTTTACATTCTAATCTACATTACATTGTTATATTGATATATTTAACCTACATAGCATATGACTCATTGGTCTAGACAATGTGTTGCAAGCGCGACTGCTGCGTTATGATACTGGGTTCGAACCCCGGGTCGGGCAAAATATTGTTGATTTTTTTTAAGTGGACACTTCAAGTAATAGCTCGGAGTCCAGGGAAATGACAGAAAAACGTGACGTTATATTATTACATTGTTATAAATAATAGGTCTAACAAAAAGCAAAAGCACATAAATAATGTCCTCTGATAGCATTATGCAACAGCGCAACAACAAACAAACACAACTCGCAGAGAACGTACCGAAAATTTGATATAACGAAAAAGCGACCATTATGCAGGGCCTTGTGCGGCGACCGAACTCACCCGCACACAACTTTCAACCGTTTTACACATAGATATTACAAAGATAAATAAATAAAAACTCTAAAAAGGAAATTTATGAATTCACATACGATATTACATGTTGTAAAAGATATGAAAATAACTCTTTAGGAACAATTTCAAATTGTGAGAGCAGACAGTTTGTCACGGTGCCAAGAGCCGCGGCAGCGCGCGGCGAGTTGGTAATCCTTCTCCAGACTATCTAACACTTGCAAAACTATATATTTGCACATTTGTAATATTCTTCATATAGTAGCAGAGACAGTTCCAACTAATCATTTTGATTTTTCACATTTGTTACACTCTTTCTGTGGAGTGAGCTACATACATTTACGTTGACTAGAAATAAAATAAACAAGGGCATTGGCATTTGATGCAAAATACTCTCTCATAAAAACTAACAGTATCATTGCGAATACAAAAATCTTTAGAAATTTTCAAACGCTTTCAATTTGGAACTTTTCCAACTTCACATTCATTTCATATCAACTCTGATGCAGCATTTTTATTATTCACGTAGCCCTTACATTCATAAACGTAGGAAGAAACGCAAAAAAACATTCCCGCGAATTTAAAAATAAAATTGATTATATAGTTTGCGTCTTCTCTATAGTTTGGACAGCCGTCGGATATGCCGGGGTAGGACGTTATCGATCGCACGGCTGAATGTAATGGCGCAGTTAAAGGCTAAATATAGCGAGATTCAGGAAAAGGCTGCCACCCAGCACCCTCCCCCTGTTCCCCACCGCGAATGACAGATGCTCCAATTAAATGGCGAACGGTACGCGAGAAATGTAGGATTTATTCTCTCTCGTCTAGTGCTCTCGTGAACAGTAATTGTAAAAAATTGTGTCAATTGTGAAAAAGAGACAACTTCAACTTCAACTCTTCGGAGATATACAGGCGTGATGTTTTCTATAGTAGAGCGAACGCATAAGACGTATGTATCATGTCGACGTTTTGGCATTCCGCGTACGTGAAAGAAAGCATAATTAGATTTGTCTGAGGTTAGCATCTCTTGAAGCCGATTTCGTGATAGGCCAAACGAGGTATAGACCATTTCAATCAATTGGGGACATCATCCCTATTTGTTACGGCGGCATATTTCAAAGAAATTGTCAAAACCATTAATAAAAGTGGCCAGCATCCACAGAAGTAATCTATCAAACAAAGGGCAGGTAATAAAGATCTTATATCTTATAGAAGATCATGGAGTACTCTATTACGAGTAGATTCCCTTATTATGTCTACATGTACGGCATTATGCTTTCCAGGATTCAAGCTTCACACCCTCAATAAAAAGGAATTGTAAAACATTGGATATTATACTACTACTACTTAATCATTTATAAAGAAATTCGTAGAAATATTTTTAAAACTGCGACTCATAAAATAAATGATTATTTATTCGTAAATAAATGCAAAAACAAGTTCGTTCCAGTACGGTGCATTATTTGATATAGAATACGAAGCTGCCAATCTTGAACAACGATTAATGCACAATTTATAAGAAAGACCCAATGTTATATTTTCGCTTGCCTTACTTAAAAAATCGCTATAGATGACGCAACGAATCAAAGAAAAGTGTGTATGTACCGTGAAGGATTTATTGTGGGGCCGATTTTAGAATGATAGTAGAGAATAATTGTCAATGCGGCAAGCGGAACGGACGCGCTTGGCCGGCGGCGAGCCCTCCCTGCCGCGATGTACCCTGACCGGCCAGCTCCGGCTGTTGGGCAAGATATGCAGATGTCAACATACCATAGTTCAGCACGAGAGAGCAATCGCTTCTTATTACCATTAAACATTTCATAAATTTAATACTCTAAGCTGACAGTATTATAATGAAATAACCCCTATTTTATGAATATTAGGTGTTTATCCGTTTACGAAAATAAGAATGAAAATGTGATACAAATAAGGCCGCGCGAAAAAAAGTAACAGAGAGTCATAGACTATAGAATGTTACATAGAAAATATGAAATGTTGAAAGCAAAAAAGGCGTTAAATTTTAAACGTATATTATGTATTCATCATATTTAACAATGAACTACGTACATAGAAATAGAACACATGAAAACGTGGTAAAACAATCTATAGTATCTCTCTCTCATTAAATTCTTTTCAATGCGCATATATTATTCTGTATTGTGTAACCTACATGAAAACTATTGTTTAATGTTACACGATCATTCTATGCCGAAAACAATTGCAAGTAATTGTTTTCTTCCGTTCGTTTTCTTCTTCTTATTCTTGTCATTACAAAGAGAAATGTTGTCTATTTGAAAATATGAAGAGAGAGTTTTATATAGAATTTGAAAAGAGAACGTTCTATATGTAGAAAATGATGATGGCAGTGTTGCTAGTCACGTAGATACTGAGTGAAACTGCTAGTAGGTACTCGTAAGTACCTACAGACGTTAGTTGACAAACACGACGGATCTCCGATGCCCTCAACTTCCACGCTTGGTTCACTCCGCTGTTTACATTACAAATAGGTGCTTACTTTCTCGACTTGTTATATATCTAAAACCATACTAACGAGTATATATGAGTATTTACATCCGTATGTTTAAGCAACAAATTTTGCAAGTCGGTAACTTTTTAGAGTGGAAATATTAATGCGAATTATTATCAAATATGCATTATTGTCAAAAATTTTAATTTACCGTCATCATCGTAAATATAATGTATTTTAAAAATGTCTTAATAAAAATCTTTACACATAGTTTATAAAATTGTTAACTGGTAACAAATTACGTTAATTAGGGAATTTATATAAAATCGCTAACCGAATAAATTTATAAGCAGTTAGCAATTATATACACTTGGATAATTTAGAAAAACTGTTGTCATTTAAAAAAAAAAACAATTACGAGTCCATGTAAAAAGAATATTTTTATATTTCTAATCACAACAGAAGCACTACAGCAGCTGCAGACTTGACGACAAACTCAGGAACCCTTGATCTCAACCAATGAGGCAGCTAAGTCAGTCAGTGTACGAATGAATATATCTAAAGAAATTAATATATCACCACATCATTCTTTGTTTATACCGTAATTTTCATTTGTTTCACTCATAGATAATTTTATTGGCAAATTAATAATAATTTAAATAATTCCGCTACTAACAGCTCACATTTTTTGTTATTGACTATATAACTGTATTTGTACTGAGCTGTAAAATAATACTCATAACTGTAAAGAACATTATTTAAATGTACAGTTACACATAAATTATAAGTATTCTACAAAAAACGTATTGGTATTTTAAATAAGAATCGTTTTACAAATATGAGATATTAGGCACCCAACTGAAACTTATAATTAAAAATTAATTTATTGTATGTATATATTATTGTGCTCTTAAATCTTTGCTCTCGAATTTAATATGATTATGAAACAGGGGAAATAAAATAAAAAAGGCGGCTGTTTCGACCGCATGTGAGAATAACTGCTTGCGAGTGGAATGGTAAAATGTATGACGTCGCATACGCTGAGACATATGTACGAGCGGAACGGTACAACTTATGATGTCGCATACGCTGAGACATACGAGTGCAAAGGGTTAAGACCTTATGAGTATACCTGCTGACACAGCTAGTATCAAGAGGCCCTAGACCAGGTGAAGGGAACTGATTAGGGGAGGTCTAAGTCCACCTGTGAACGTACAAAGACTGATGGATGAATGATGGTACGTTTATAATTTATATATGTACATATAATCGGCATTTCTGGATTTTAGAGAGCGAAAGTAATGGCTTGAGTAATATATAAATATAAGTAAATAATACATATAGTTATAAGTTTATTATGTGTACTTCTGTTTATCAATGGATATCTACAATCTTATCGGAATTGTGTAACAGATACCGTTATTTATCTACCCAAAGTTAATAAAGAAAATGGTTAAACTGAAGTGGACAATACTCCAAATTTTCGAAGTTTCAATTTAATAATAAGTTAATTAATGTTCTCGACGATGACTAATGTAATATTAATAAATTACCCAAAAGGAAATTATATCATGTCCATGTAAATACTATAAATAAACTTGAAATTCCCATTAGTAGTGCGAACTCCAAAGTGGGGCGTATAACATCACTGATGCATTGCTGAGAGTGCTCTGCCTACAAATACAGGCGTGATGTTATGTTATATAAGCAAGTTTACAATGCATATTTTAATGGCATCACTGACGGAGTTATAAGATATACCGCAAGACATATTGCGATTTATTACCTTATATTTTCTATAATAACGCTCGAGTGACGCATACACAGCTATAATATATAAATATCGTCGACAACATATATACATACCTATGCAAGTACACAACAACAAAACATATTAGTGCCCAAGTTATGACCGCAAATAAATATATATTATGGGATAGCCACCATCTGTGACAATTAATGTGATAATATCTCGGTTCACGACGGCCTCTATAGGGAGGTATTTAGTGAAGCGTTGGCCAAGTGCGCTCGCCACTCGACGTAAGAGAGGAACAGCTGAGCTGCCGTCAGTGGCGAAGCGGCGCGGGTTCGTCGGCCTCCGCGCTCGCAATCGATAACGACCCCGCGCGCACCCGGTACGGTGATCAGACATTCGCTGTTCACACCTGACCGTACAGCATATACTTGTATATAAGACACTAATTAATAATCTGTGACGTTATTCGTTCGAAGAATACATGTGGAAGCATAGAGGTACAGAAGAATACATGTAAATAAGAATAACAATGAATTATCTGCAACATGTTTAACATGTTATGCAGTGAATGATCCGATGGTCGAATTGTTGCAAGAGCGATTTCTGATCGATACGTCCTGGCTTCCATCACCGAGTCGGGCAACGTATTATTGGGTTCTTCTAAGTCGCAGTTTCCAATAGAAGCACGGAGTGTGGAATTGTACTCGTACATCAATAGGCTCATCGATTAATTCGGTGTGATGTGTAACGTAACTCATGAAAAGTAGGAGTATTACATTGCTCTGCCTACCTTTTCGGGGAAATAGAGACAAAAAGATACCTATTATTTTTATTCAAATATGACAATAACTGTAAACAAAAATTAATATTTGATATTGCAAATAAGTAATCGATTTTTGTCATTATCATTTAACTAATTATAAAGAATCGTAAACTGAACGTCAGTTTCATCTCACGGTCCTACCTCAAGCCCATTACATACACATAAGGTCGGTACTTCGTTAACGCTGAGACACATTGCCTATAAATTTCGTATGAATTCCTCAATGCTTACAAAAAAATTCAACTTTAGCACGAACAGAACTCTGTTAACGATAAAAATTCAGTTACCACTTGCGCGCAGAACCACAATAAGCCACGTCAATAAACTTTTGAATACACGGACAGTGAACACGTACATTATACAAAAATACTTTTAACAAATCGTTTGAAAGTGAACATGTATAGGTACACAAGATGAACGAGAGTATACAAATTATAATAGCAAATTTAAAAGTGAATTGAGCGGATGAAAATACAAATACAATCTGGAAGTATTCAAAAGGATTATTGAAGCAATTTGCACGCGGAACGTAATTAGCAAGTAACAATGCCACCTTGTGCCCGGTCCGCGATACGCGCGTGACACACCGTGTGATTCATAAAGTACAATTTGCGGACCGTAATAAGTAAGTAAATTGTTATTGAACCGACAAAGTAGATACCAATTACAAGAATCCATGGATCATCAGACCACAGTGGAATATAAGTTGTACGCGTACATTACGTCGATAAATAGTTAATGCGTTAATGCTGAGGTTAATACAATTTTAATGAAGTAAGGATGGACCAAACTTGGTTGGACAGTAACATTACAAGTTTAGGTAGTCAGGCATAATAATAATAATGACCTAAAATTGTAATGTTACTGGCTCTTCTGTAGCTTACCGCGCGTTTGGTCGCTACTTTATTGTTACTCACTACTTTATTGTTCTTACACGGGCGAAAGGTTTAAAATCATAGTTTGCCACGCTACCATTGCGTGGATTGGCAGATATCACAAATCTTAAATAACACTACGGAAAGCCTATGTAGTGTATGTTTTTTCACCGTTTTCTTCATCACTGTTACAGAAAGTGGTGCTTAATCCTAAAAACGCACATTGTATGTAATATAACTAAAGTTCGAACCCCGAATCTCTGGAACGGAAGACAGAATTCCAAACCACAAGGTTATCGGTGAGACATTAAACAAAACTAAATCTAAGAAATTCCTTTTAAAAACATTTTACGGTACACAATAATTGAAATGCCTCACATAAATTAGAAAAAAAATCCCTTTAATTAATAAAGCATAACTTACATAAAACTATTTATATCATATAGCACGCTTAATACTTAAAACGTTCGAATGAAACTGCAAAAAAAGCTCCAAAGCAAAACTCCCTATGCAATTTCTACCCCACTCGAAATCCTTTGCAGTTGAGAGCGCTCAGCCCAACGACGCCCTACACCGGCTACACCACCTCAACGCGACCCGCGCCCGAGTGGTTACGATACCAGAGCGTAACAGATTGCGTCTACGGACCGAACGATGCATGCTAAAAACCATCATGTAACACCATCATAACTTTCACTATAACAATATGGCTCCTAACGGTGTGTAACAAACCCTTTAACATTTTGACTCGAAATTATTTTCTGTCTTTTTCCTTTTTTGGCACAAACAAAAATAAATGTATTTCTCTCAAGTGGTTTACATTCAAATGCAAAGTTTTTAAGACACCGTATGGTTAACACAGGATTACACAAAATCATGGTAGTTTAATGTCATTTTAATGGTATTTAAAACTAGTTATAATCTCTTTCCAATAAAGTCATATTGCAATATCCTAAACATAAAAAGGAAATAGAAATATTCACAGCTAACGCAATCTTTCAGTAAGTCGTGGCTTACGTCTATAATGGAATTTCTGATAGCGACATTGCAGATATGGATACTCTTGTTGAGAACAAAATAAACACACATACAATAATGATGTCAATTGATTTGCTACAAATAATCAAGCTCAACAGGTGTTACGACACAACTGATCAGAGAACATGTTCCATTTATAAGTACAAATAATACGTTTAGGTAGGTACAATTCAAAGAGAATATTAAGGATTTTTTATAGGTGATACTGGGTGTTAGATTTTATATTTATGCCGGGGTTTTGCACCTCTAATGCCTAAATTATTCTTACAATAGGGCTAAGTATGAGCACTAAGCAATTTAGTTTAGTCTTATCTTTAGACACTTTGGTCATATTATGTGAGAATCGATGCACTAAGTGTTTGCTATGATTATTTAATAGCAGAAAACAACCCCATTTTAACTACAAAACTTTTAGCTACAAAAATGTTTCAATTTATTGATACTCAAAAATTAAACACAAATAACAATATTCAAAGAAAAACTCTAAAACAGAGCTAAAGATGTTACTATATATGTATGTTGACCGACGCAGTTATGAGTATGTAAATGAATCATTGTTTATTCATACGACCGGATATTGATTCATAGATGTAAGGATAAAAAAGTATGAAAATGTATCTTTAATATCTATAACAATCGTTTATCATTCCTATTCATTCATTCACAGTCGAAAAAGTGATCCGTCAAATAAATAAAAATAATATGATGATATTATCAAGTATCAATAAGATAACATTGATTCTTCGTGAAGTATTTTAAAGACCAACATAAAATAAAACTATGAAATGTAACGTTAAAACAAACAATATAATAATAATGCTCTTTTTCACCAATTTGTGATGACGATTATTTAAAATGGTTTCCAAAACGCTTCCAAAACTATAAATGAAAATAATATGACCACTCGAATAGACGAATTCAATAGATACTTGATCCATGAAAGCTTGAGATCTAATCGTATATCATATGATATGACCTTTATCTTTAAAAATGGATATTAATAGTTGTACGACGATAGTTATTTCATACTGAAATTTCTTCTAAAAGGCCTGCTGGTAGTGACGTCCTTCGATGAAGTTAACGAAGTGAATAGAATTACAATAAATCTAAATCGATAAAATATTAAAATAGTACTTAATC
>DWME01006446.1:0-13641 GCA_018244795.1 Parelbella ahira ahira | reverse complement strand
TTCATTTGAACCATATCAATATGCTATTTTATATTTACATAATATAAGATTACAACTCTGTTTCCCCAAAGGCAGAGACTAGAGATATACTATGTTTAGTGGCATACCAGTGTGTTTTTTGTTATTGCAGACTTGATTATCTTGAACAGATATTCCCTCTCGTTGTCGATTATGGGGTACATCCATATTTTGCCTGCTAATTTATCATAACCATTTAATTCTTTATTACAGTGAAGAGAACTGAAAATAATTTGTATTATAATAAGTTAATAATAATTATACACATAAAACACACACATACTAAATTCAACTGTATAACTAATGTAAGCTAATGAAATGACGCTATACGCAAAGTGGCCGGTAGTGATAGTGGATGCGATGAGCTGAAGATCGAGCTCAATGTGATGAAGAGGCATTTGTCCAGCAGTGGACAGGAGCAGGTTGTTGATGATGATGATAATTATTGTCTAGCTCTATTAGGACGTCTACTCGGTTTACCTCAAGTTAAACGTGCTTGGGCCCAAATTAGACGGCCTATCAGTTTTTGCACCTTTTAGTTCCGAAGTACTAGGCACTTGGATCTCATTTTTATCATGTTTTGTAAGATTCATATTTTAATCATCATAATTATTTATCATAATCAATATCCACCCACATACAAACTTCTCTAGGTGCTTATTTTTAAATTATTAACTTCTTGTACAACTATCATACTGGTTCGTGATGCACTTATTAATATAAAATAATAAGGAAAATCGAATTCAGTTATGGACTTAGTTCGTTATAAATACAAATACAAAAATAGAAATGACTAAATATTTGTACGTGAACAACCAACAGGTCCCCACCTCTATAGCCCGGTAAATAACTGCGTATGACAGTTCATTTTTCATTTCATTTCGAGTTGCGATGGCCTATGGTGCGACGGCCTATTGCGATGGCCAATGGTTAACACTGACAATAAAAGGAACGAAATAATTTCAAAATTCATATAGATAGAAAATCTTATTAAATTTGATTATATTATAAAATTTAAAAAACAAATAATATTTTTGTATAATATCTGGCTGTATGTCATACAAAACGAAAATCAGACAATAGATTTGATTGAAACTACTTGCACCAACTAATATCATAGCCCTGCGGCAAATTCCATTAGTAATGATCAAAATTGAAGTAGGTATTAATGCTACTTTGTTAATCTGAACATAGTTTCTATAGAGCAATACATTAGGTGATAAATACGGGAATAACCCACAAAAAATAGGTATTAAAATATATAAGGTTTGCATTGGTTTGTACCCGACAATATTATTTAGCATGATTAATTCATGCAAACGGGTTAAAAGTGCTAAAAATGTTTTAAACATATGCTATAAAATGTCCTTATAATAGTATGTGTATTTTTCGTAATATATTAAAAACGTAACATCACGCCTGTAATCCCCAAAGGAGTAGGCAGAGGAGTGTAGTACAATCCCACGTTTCACCAGTTACGTTTATGTACCATTGAATAAGTGGTGAGCCTATTGCCATACACCGGGCACAATTCCAGACTCCGAGTCACTAGTAAAAATTCTAAATTAAAAAAATTCAATAGCACCCGACCCGGGATTTGAACCAAGGACCTCCCGATCGGAAGTCGCGCTTGTAACCGCTCGACCAACGAGGCAGTCAAGTCAGTCGTAATATATTAATTTGTCTTTTTGTAGTTATAGACACATATTCTTAGCACTACATTGCTGTATGCTTAACGTAACACATGATTTTTATCTATAAGACGGATATAATAACTGAGTATTTAGTCAAATCTAATGAATCCGGATGCTGTGTAGTCATCATACCGTGTAAGCTGTTTGGACTCATAATATTCAGTACATTGTTACTTTGTTAATAATTTTGGCTCATTACGTTTTAAGTTTCGTATTCCGCTACCTAGCACGCATAAAATACCATAAATTCCAAAATGTAATTAAAGCTGCGTAATTCGTAGTTTGGTATTCTACTGTTAACATAGTAGGTAGGCACACATATGGTTATAAATACTACCAACATCAATCACAATATGGCCTTTAAAAAAAAAATTAAAAAGTGCTGTCATATTGTTTCAACCAACCATTTTTTTTACATTTAGTTCGATTCGAAAGTACATATAAGTAACTATTAATTTTTAGATATCGGCAATGATTTTATTTTTCAATCTTTCTTCAATTTTCGGTTTCTTAATTTTTTTATCGCTATATTTTAACATGGTAGAGTGCCACGTGAACGATCTCTTGGATGTGGCGGTAACATTATTGTGAATTGCAGCCCATAGCTTCTCGCATCGCTTACGCTGCTGTCCGTTGGCGCCCAGGCCAGATAGGCTGCGCTATACCGCGATAAGCCGGTCACCACAGGCTCTTATGTTGTACAACAGAATACACTTCAGTGATGGCAACGAACATGGTATGGGGATTAGGTTAAGTAAAGTTGGCTTGCATTGATGAGACGGAGCGTGGAGCCTCGTATAATACGATAATTTTGTACATTTTTGAAATCTTAATGGAATCCTATTTAAGTTGGCCATATCTTTGGCTGTCGTCATTATAACTTTATTATAACAAGTACTGATGATGGTGGGTGCGACATGCCGAGGACAGGGAGCGATGGCGCTCATTGGGGAGACCTATGTCTAGCAGTGGACTGAGATAGGCTGATGATGATGATGATGATAATAACGAGTATTGTCAATTAGTTGATGCGTGTAGACACATGCGAAACTATAATACTAGCGTTTAAGAAAAAATCGTCATGAATATATTATATGAGTTACTATTATCCCATAAAATGACAATTTGTTTTTTGCCAAATATTACGTAATTATGCTTAATGTAAATAATATAGCTATCTAAAAAAAGAAAATACTTCTGTATATTATAGTTTATTCATTATGACCACGATTAACAATCATATCTGTACATTAAACTTTATTTACATATAAGGACATATCCATGGCATCTCGAACGACTTAAAATTAATTGACACATTAGATTTTTGAGAAAACTTGTTCGTATTGTGATAGGAACGATGTAAATATGAACACGTTTTTTGGCAGGTAAAACGGGTGTATAGAAACATAATAAACTGGCAACACTACTGCGCGGTCCGGCGCGCCTATCTACATGACTGACAGGGAAAACAAAATAAAAAGGTAACAAATACTACACTTGTGTTTCTTTAATCTACCCGTCGTTAACTGGCCTGAAATATCAGCCAGTAAAATAGGGTTTTGTTAAAAAAAAATATATCACAAACAGTTTCAAAATTTTACAGGCACAATATTTCACAGTACAAAACTGTAAACTTTAATCAGTCCCTTTTTTCTCTCAAAATACCGTCACTTAAACGCACAATGATTAGAATTCTTTTTTTTTTAATTAGCTACTATCGTCTGAGTCAATCACATATTTCTTTCTATTTTTGGTTATAGGCTTTATTATTGAACTGTCGCCCTTGCCTTTTTCAACATGTTTTTTGGTCCGAGACTTTTTCCGGTTTCGGTTCGCTTCTAATTTCATTTCGGCAAATTCCAATGTTGATAAATCCCCGGCCTGCGTCAATCCTACATTAGAGTCAACACAGAAACTGTCCTGAAATTATTTAAAATAGAATTTGTAAAATATTCGATCACACACCTAAAAGTAATGAAGTCTTGAAAATGAAGAGGGAAGTACTAACAAGATCACTATAAAGTCCTTTACCAGCGTCGAAGAATTTTTATGACTTACCAATTCATAAGAATCTTGCGCTTCATATTGTGAGTATACATTGCCTTTGAAAGTATATGGCGGTTTTGTTGGCATTTTGAAACATCCTGGTTTAAGTGGGCTCCTGAAAATAGTATTAAAAGGGCAACTGTTTTGTATCGGTTACGGTAAATAAAAAAAATAAGATCCAAGTCCCCATCACACGAAGCGCGAGTAACAGCGTGACGTGTGCTCGTCTCCATCAGTCGAAGAAAGCTCACTGTTTACAGTAGGATATTAGTACTCTCTAACTGATATCTGAGGTTCAATAACTTACTTGACTGATTGTAGATAATGTGCTTGGATGTCTTCTTCTGTGTGGGTACAGTTATCGTTGATAAAGCTTGCCATGCTTCCCTCGCTGTCATCAGACAGCTCGTCCCCACTACTGACAGCTTCATCCCCTGACAACTGCGCTTCTAAATCTATGAACTCGTTTCTCTCTTTTTTTCTCTGTCAAATATAAAAATCATCACATCCTCTAATCATGCGCTTTGAGTAATGATGCAATAAAGTTCAGTATGTTATTTATAATACTGAAATCTCAGTAGTACACACAGAATAATTATATTGTTACTGTCAATAAAGTGTACCGTCACTGTCATAAACCTATGTGAGTGCTAAACTGAGATTGGCATCATTTACAATTATGTTTTCGAAAATAAAATAAAAATTATCGAACCGCATTAAAAAAAATTGTATTTTTAGGATACGTACTTCTGTACGAACAAAAAATTGATGTTTACCTCAAGTCGCGCGAATAAAGTTTTATTTCAATTACGTGATAAAATTTATCGTAATATTATGTACGCGAAAATGTAAAAAAATATGTAAGGGATACCTTTGGCATTTTCCTCTCAAATTTTAATTTTCTTGCACTTGTCGTTACTCTAGTAACATTCTGTGATTTTATTGGAGAGTAAGCAAATCTATCAGCTAAAGTACAGATTGTGACGTCCTTTGCTTCATTTTCAGGAGTTTTATTATTAGTAACGCATAATTTAGATCCTGAGGCATTAAAATTTATATTTATTCCATCGTTTTGAAATCCTTCATCATTACTATAAGTATTATTTAAAAAAGATAATGTACTGTCTTGAATTCTATTGGACGGTTTCGTCATATTAAAATTGTCCATCTTTTGTCTCTTATTGAAATATGGAGATTCAAACACATCATCAGTACTTTTCCTTTTAACTGACACATTAGCCATATTATTGTCGTTTGACGTCAGTTCTGCCTTGCGGGTGTTACTTTTGTTTAAATTAGCATCGGATTTCTTTATCTTCTGATCAGATGAC
Source organism: Parelbella ahira ahira (assembly GCA_018244795.1). NCBI lineage: Eukaryota > Metazoa > Arthropoda > Insecta > Lepidoptera > Hesperiidae > Parelbella > Parelbella ahira. The sequence goes on along the minus strand of DWME01006446.1, from coordinate 8,552 downwards.
GTTGAAAGTATCGGTGATACGGATAAATCATCATAATTCGAGTTTATAAAAGCCAGCATTTCAGTGATTGAAAGCATGCTGCTATCAGACAAGTCGCTGAAATTCAATTTTTTTTCCGCGCAGCTTTTCTTACTAGATCTCCGAACTAGAGCCAAATGGTCATTCGTACGGGGCTTTCGGTTTTTTAACTGTAAAGGGAGAATTGGTGATTTCGACCCAGAGTTCAGGTGAGATCCTGATAAAATAGATGGGCTTCCAGAATACGGTGCCACATGTTTCTCACGTTCAGGGCTATCACTAAGGGTTAAATCTATGATAGTTACACCATCACTGGACAAACTATCAACGTTTTTTTCTTTATTCCTATCCTGGAATTGATCAACAGGTTCATTTTGAAATTCATCATCTGTCATTAAAACGTCGTCAAAGCTACCTAGATCAAAGTTGCTACTTGTCGAAAGTAGTAACGCTTTACTTTCGCTTCTTTTTTCGCCCTCTGTTTGTGAAGTTATTTCTGCATATATGTCCGCTGGGTCGCCAATGTCAAAATTACTTGAAACATAAAGAATATTTTTTGGATTATTTTTAACACAAGAATTATTAAAATCTTTATCAGGCCGTTTTTCAGAAGACCACGATTTTTCATGTAAATCCACACTGTTTTTATTGTCCGTTTCTAATGAATTTACTGGATCTGTTTTCGTTTTAGACAAGTCGCATTCCTGTATTGAATCCTTATCTAATTTATTAATCGATGTGGTGTAGGGATAATTAGCTCCACAACCAAACTTTGAAACTGAGCTTGTTTTATTGTTATCCAGCTGTCCTGTGTGTGTTGTTTTACAACTGTCCTGTGGATCTTCCCTCATTTTCTGTAGCAATCGACAGTCACAAATATTGTTGCAAATATAGCATGTTTCGGCAGTTTTAGTCTCCGTTTTTAAATCAATCAACAGATCCAGCAATTTGGTCGATAGCTCTGTGTTCTGGCTTTGCATTCTGTTTAAAAGCTTTGCTCTGTTTTGGGTTTTCTTATTTCCAAGGAGAAAGTGAGCTCTGATGTCAACATGATTTTTCATGGTTTTTGCGACAGACTTTTTCTTGTTTGCTTTTAATGGAGAAGTTTTATAATTATCCTTTTGAGAAGGCAAAGCTGCAATATATATTAAGACTTTACAACATAATTAATTATAATTTTTTTAAATTATCAGAATCGGTCGCTTTTAGCTGTATATTTTTACATCCTCCGGACATACAGGCGCTTATCCAAAGTAAGTGAAAACTTCTAAATTGATATTTATAACAACTATTTAAGTTCTAAGCAATTGTGTATAGTATTCAGATTTGTTAAACGAATGTCAATGTATATTTAACTGTATAATACGTTTAATACATAAAAATTAGAAAGAATTCATTTTTCACTCACTGCTCCTTCCCTACCCTGTAAGGAACCTGTCGTGACAACATAATAATAATTACTAACCGGGAATTACGATGTCTTTTTTGGTGCCTTCTTTCTTCGGACTTAAAAAGGCAGTTATTAATAAAGTTCCCTTATTGATTGGCTTTTTTGGTGAATTAGCAGATCCTAAAAAATATTTTTTTAATTAGAATGAGAACTGTCTTCATCATAGCTAATTATGTTTTAATTGCGTATTTAAATTTATTTCCTTTTAATGCTATAACCGTATCTAACAGTGGAACGATAAAAGAATTGAAAAAAATACCTTTATTCGCCAATTCCAATTGTGACGAGTTACTGGGAACAACATTTTCAATATTTGAATTTAAATTATTTGCATTGCCCTTACGTTTTCGCCCGGCATTGGGTAGAGAAAGGCGTTTCTTTTGGTTCTGAAACAAAATAGCAAATAATGCACAGAAATGAAACAGCCAAACTGTGTCCCAAAATGTACAGAAAATCGTAATTTACAAAAATTAGTTTTATGAATGTAGGACTCTTTTGCATTTACTTCTAATTCTAAAACCTAGTTAATAATAAGTCTTCAGTCAACCCAATACAAAATTATTATCCAAGAACTTTCCCGTTTTGGGAGAAATCATTTGCGTCATTTTGTACACTTACTCAATTCACTAGTGTTGAATTAAGTAGTATATTTATATTGCGCTCTTACTGCACTATTACGAAATCTTGAAATAACAAAAATGCTAGTGTTCGAATGTGACCTTTCAACATTTTTCTGAATACCTTCATAAACTAACCTTTTTGCTATTCCCTTCTTGGTTACCACTAAGGGTTTTCCTTTTCTCTTCCGCTTGGTTTTTTCTCACATTGATGTAAATCTTCTCGCACCGGGGCATGAAGTCGTTCGGGATCATACGCGGGTTAAGACTATACAAGTTTTGTCGCACTTCAGATGACTGCAGGATTTTCATTTTAAGACTGTCCCTCTGTTGCATACTATCGAGAAGTGTCTAAAAAATCAAATTGAACACAAACAATTTGTGCGCCATTAAAAAGTGTCAGCGAGGATTGGTAGCATGGAAACCGGTATTTAGACCCCTAGGGAACAATTCCTACAATATGATTACTAAACATTACACCTGTATAAATTTCTTACTGGAGACAGTAAGAAACTCGACTTACATTACTGAAAACTAAAAGCTGTCTTTGTGAAACAAACTGCATAAGATAACGTTTACACAAACAGAAAAATATTTTTATTTTTGTTTGCTATTTTTATTATTAACTTATGTTTACAATCCTCTAGGAGATACATAATGTGTATGAATTAGAAGCCAAAAAAAAAGTATTACTTAAAAATATATTTTAACGCTCACCTATTGCATTTTCAGCCTTTTGCGTTGCACGGTAAACAAATATAAGAGTGTTAAAACAATTTTTAAGAACAGGTATAACATCAGTTGTAGTAACAGTTACATACAATTTTAGACAAATTTAATGTACCTGATGTTCCTTTCCTTCCGTCACTAAGAAGTAAACCTGGCCAACGCGCTCGCGACCCGTCCGGCCGCATCTGAAACGTTTGTAAGGCAGGTCGGTATGAGGAGCACGCGCGAGCGAGTGTCCCGTAGCGGGACGTAACGAGTACGAGTACCTCTGCACGAGGCGCACGGGCGAGCGCGAGGCCACGTCGAAGCACACGATGAGGTCGACGGCGCCCACGTCGAGCCCCTCCTCGGCCACGCACGTGGCCACCAGCGTGTTGGCGGCGCCGGCGCGGAACTGCTGCATGGCGCGCAGCTGCTCGCGCTGCGTCATGGCCGTGCGGCCCTCCTTGCCTGCGACAGCCGCAACGCGCACGTCACACTCCCGCCACTACCCGCCACTACCCGCCACTACTCGCCACTACTCGCCACACACACACGCGGCACCCGGCGCTCACCGGACGGGCCCTGGCCCACGAACGCGACCGGCTGCACCAGCGGCCGGCACTGCAGCAGCAGCCGGTGCACCAGCTTCACCGTCTCTTGGTACTCGCAAAACACTGCAAATTACGGACACTCTATACTCTTTGCTCATATTACAGTATTACTGTTCTCCTTTCCACATCTACCAAAGCGTGCCACTATGTAGTACACATCAGTGTTAAATTGCTATCCCACCTGATGTTCATAGAAATTATGTTGAAACCTTTAAGAGCCTTATAATTATATATTTTTTGGGTACATCTTTACCAGACAATATATAAAAATCTATCAAATATATATAGCAATAAGGATAAAAAAGAAATGGACTTTTTTTTTCGTATTTTTTTCGCGCCATAGGAAAATGACAGATTTTTCAGATGTTTCAGTCATTCGTCTGGTCGATACATTTGCTAAGAATTCAATAAATAAAATAACGACAACATGTTGTAGATGAGTAACAGCTCAGAAGAAACAGGCAAACCAGCCAAACCTTTATAAATATTTCATATGTTGTATTTATAATAAATCAATAATCATCACTAACCAATAGCTCTCGTGTCTTCATTATTTTCTTTTGCTTGCTTGAAATGATTTACGAGTATTTCTTTGACCTTATCAAATTTGGGGTGGCCAAAATTTAATTTATGTGGTATCTGTAAATTTAAGGTAAAGTCACACTATAAAGATACTAATAATATAATTAACTGTCAATCAATTTCGCATTCGTGGATACCTGCGCAAGTTCGAAGAGGTAACTTGACCGCATTTGATTTTTGCGCGTAATATTATATTGAAATTTACAACGACTCAATAAATATTTCATGTAGCTTACATCTGATACGGTGCCATCAAGTTGCAGGTCAGTATTCAAAGCGAGAGGATCAACTCCCAGATCATCTCTCAACCACTCCAACATGTTATTAAGTGCGTGATCCAACTGAATCCATGATTTCTCCGCGTGTTCGTCGAAAAATTTCAGGAACGCTCGGGAGCCATGTCTCACGAGCAGCTCCAGCCCATGATATAAGGTGATGAGTCGGGAAAGATCTTTCATTATATATCCACGCTGGGCGTGCCTAGTAAGAAATAAGGAATCCATTTTAAGAATCTTTCGAATGAATTTACAGAAAAACATCAACACAGAAAAAAAAGATTACATAATACATATAGGATTAGAAGGCCAATAAAAAATATTTAAATGGCGTGATGTATACAATTGCTATTGGCCATATTAAAAATCCATCAATAAAAGTGTATAATGTAAAATATGTGAAAGTAATGATGTGATTTATATACAGAAAGCATTAGATTACTCTATTGTTATGAAACTATTGGCATATTGAAGTAATTATCAAATATAAACATCAGGTTAATATATTTGAAAAAAAGAAAACTTGAAATAACCTTGCAGTACTACTCTTAAACTCCTTGTAGATCATCAAAATTCGTCCTTTCGACAAATTACACGCATCTGAATTCAATACAGTCTTCAGATTACCCATATAATGGCTCAAGATCTACAACAAAAAAAGAAAGAAACTGTGAAGACTCTGAGAATATTCTTTAATTAAAAAATTACTTGGCTGTATATATTGACGATGTTTTGGTCCACTTAGAGCATAGCCTTAGCAATAATTACCATCAGTTTTATCAGTTTTGCTATTGTTTTGGTATCGGAACAGAAACCTTTTACTAATTCTCCTGGAAGAGAGACCGAGTTATGTGGGATATTTACAGCAATAAAACTTCCTCGGTGGTCTTCTTTTAGACTAATAGGAGGGCTCGAGATTATTTGCGGAACGTACTAGTGCGTACGTTCCTACGCAGGAAAGACACATAATGACTTGTCTCATGCCTTCCGGTTTACGACAGCTTTGCTACTTACACCTTTTAATATGTTGGCAAACACCCAGTGGTGATCTAGGCGACAGTGGTGCCATCTGTTTTATTAAGAATAGGGTTGCTGCCCACAACAAAGGTCGCTCAAGTTGGAATGTATACTCTATATAAATCAGGCAGAACATGATGAAACAAAACTTATCAGATTTTAGAAAACTTAATATGTCACTATTATATGCTAAGGCAAATAAAATAGGCCTATTTTGTCCAGCAGTGGATTGAAATAGGTCGATGTTGATGATGATGATGATGATGAAATAAAATAATGGACACGTTCCACTAAACGCCCTCAACGCCCTCGACCACGACCGTTGAAATTGCCGTCCTTCTAACGTAAAAGGTAGAAAGCACATCTTGAGTACTGTATGCTCGCAATATGTCGCGCAAGAAGCCCACTTTAACCAACCAATATTTTGTGGGCGAAGTAGATACGATGCGGTCGCTACAGCTATCGCTCACAACCACGGGCCATAGGTGGAACGATACAGAGGGTGTTACAATCATTGCGAGCGTTTCCTGGAACGTACCCAAAGTCATGCATTAATTGTACAGGGATACAAAATAAAAAAAGTTCATTCGAATAAAATAGCTATAAAAACCTCTAAGTATATCTCGCGCAGCTTTGACAACTCCGGTCCCAATGGAACGATAACTGTGTTTATATTCCGATTGTGGCAGTACCGTGCAACATCTGGACATTTTTCTGTTCTCAGTTCTAACTGGGCTACTTGAAGATTTTGGACCACCTAAAGACAACCTTTGTGTTCATGACAATTATCAAGGGAATTCTTACATTATTATAACAACCAGTGGCCCAATAGCGATCGAAATTCGATCGTCAATCATAAAAAAAACAGTTTGAGTGGTTCTAATGTCAGACTATGCTTATATAAATCTTTCCTCCGCGCTAATTATTGACAACAATCCGTCTCATGTCTAACATTGATAATGGGAACGTAAATAATAAATGGTTTATTTAATTCAATTTAAGATATTTGCAATACATATTAAACATACATTTTAGCATTCTGCACTCCTTCTCTATATAAACTATAAGTGTGCCAAATTTCATACTGCTCCATCTGCACAAATATACAGATAAGTGAAAAATATCACCGCTGTCATTATTTCTTCAACTAATGCTCTTTTGAAATTTAGAGCTTCCTTAATGGATTATTATCTAATTAAATATTCATTTGATTTTTTCCTCTATTTCACTGTTCCAAATGGTCTTCTTGTGTTTTCCTATGTTGTTTTAGTAATTAGTACTCAATTGTAATGTTACAAAGTTCTATAGGCTTTAGCAGTCCTTAAGAATAACTATATTTTTTGGACAAATAAAACATTTATAAATTACTTGAATGTTAGCTATGCTGTGTAAGCTTGCTGTATATATAATATATGTTGATGTTATATGAGAAAAGGCATAAAACTTACTTGAACAACATCATTGATTTTGCTTCCGGGGGTGGCTGACAGTGCAAGTATCCTGTATGTTCTGTGACCTAATGCCGACAATAATGATACTATTTGACAATAAGCATAGTTTTTCTTTGCCTTATGTGCTTCATCTATCACCAAGCAGCGAATTTTTGTCGCTGGACATATTCCTGTAGTTATATCTTTCTGTACAATTTGTGGTGTTGCAAAAAATACTCTTTTAGTCTCCCATGCTTCCTTCCGTTTACTACCATTCATACTTTCTGAAAACAATAAAAGAAAGAAATCACACTACACTGTATGCATACAATATGAGGTAATCGCAAAATACTTGTATAAAGTAGTATGTTCACTTTAAGTTTGTTACTGAACTCAAAGTAATTTACTTTGATGCTGACACATTAAATGATCATATGGTAAGCAGTGTTCTCAAGTACTTAATACTGGGTATAACAGACCATACAACACAGTATGATATTAAGCTGAGATAACATGGTATGTGCTATACCATTTTATCTATGCTATTATATCTCTATGAATCTATTATTATCTATTATATATCTATGAATGCTGTGGTAATCACGTAATGCCCTAAGAAAATATTTATATTAAAATCTTACAAATATTTGGCTGTATCTGAAGTAGGGATTAAGTTCATAAAATCAATAATGGGTTCATCACAATCCTAAAAAACAATTACATAATGAAGCAAGCATTGTTGTTTAGTGGCACATATTTTATTAACCACTATTAAATTTTTTGATTGCCTCCATAGTTCAATGGTTGCAGTCGTGTCTGCTGATCGGAAGGTCCTGGATTCAAACCCCGGGTCGACTAGTGTTGGATTTTACTAATTTAGAATTTCTAATAGTTAATCGGAGTCTGGATCTGCCTGCTGCATGGCAATAGGCTCACCACCTATTCCATGGGATGTAAGAGTAATTAGGGAATCATGAGAGTGTACCACACTTATCTGCCTACCTCTTTGATGATTACAGGCGTGATTTTATGGTAACGTTACAATTTAATGGTTTTTGTACTAAAATGCAGTAAAATGTGTCTATCGGGTTGGTATCCAATTGTTATACAAGCCATGGAATAGAGGGTGACCCTATTGTCATACTAGGCACTAATCAAGACTATGCTACTACTAGAAACTGCCAGAAAAACCCAGTATTTCATTTCGACCCAAGAATTGAATTCAGGATCAGTAGACCAATGTGTCAGAAGTAACAAATGTGTAATACAGAGAATCGTTACCTGTCATTTCTATAGTGTCACCTGGAGGCATTGCAACAATGTTGTAGCAGGCTTCAATTTGCTGAGATATTAGGGGTCTTGTGGGCGCTGTGAACACTATTTTACCCATTGGATACCATCGATAGAAATTGTACATCAAGACAGCAGCTATGAATGTTCTTTCCGATTTTGTGGATAGACTTACCTAGAAAAAAGTAAAATATACAATTATTACATATACAATACATATTTATTATGGTTTCTTGTGTAATTGAACTTAATTAGTATTTTAACTGCCTCTCAGTATGAAGATAAAATAATATTAGTATCAAGAAAATATATTATTATGTTAATATTACTCCATTTACTTTGTATAAGAATTGTTTATTATATGTCTTGTGATGATCATGTTTCAAATAATTTATAATAAACATTTTGCACTTGGGTAAATCAATGTTTTATACCCAAATATTATAAAATACATTTAGAAAAGAACATTTTACAGTTTCATTTGAACCTTATCAATATGCTATTTTATATTTACATAATATAAGATCACAACTCTGTTTCCCCAAAGGCAG